>BSSO01007089.1:0-11300 GCA_030267885.1 Mesembryanthemum crystallinum | reverse complement strand
TTAATTCTCATTTATAGACAAGATGGTTTGTTTAGTAATTGTGTTTGCTCGTTGTATTAGCCTTAACATTCGACCTTCGGGTTGGATGTGGCAGTCCACGCCTCGGACTTGCTGGTCTGTTTTCCTAAATTCGGGATTAGTAGTCCGGGGTGTGACAGATGTCTCCGTCGAGAGACACAACATCCACGTTTGATCTGAACTCCCTAGGCAGGGATATGACCATGTTGACTGCGGCATCATCATCGATTTCGAGCGGTTTTCATGTCGCCTTGCTTTTTTCAAGATCTTCGTTCGTTGCGAAGATGTCGAGCTCGTCCGCGGATTCGAGGGAGAAGTCATCCTCATCTTCCTCTTCCTGATGAGTGTGTTATATGACATGTTTTTCTAGGGTAAAACGCACCCATTTGATAGGTTTTAGGATGATTATATCATATCATAAGAAATTTTGTAATTATCTTAACAACGATGACTATTTGGGGTATTTTGTATGATTGTTGCGATTTCAGGTGAATTTTGGTAACTGGAGCCTTACAAGAAGTTTTGAACATCAACGGACAAAGAACGCTTGATTAAGAGAACATTGGAAGGCTAAAATAAGTCGTCGATGGAATGGAATTGGTCGGAATTAAAGTTGGAAAGCTCCATGCACAATTTGGCCCAAACGAGTTAGATTTGCAATTTTTGCAATTTTGACATGTGTTTAGTATTTCGCTCATAACTTCTTTGTTTGAATTTCAAATAATGCGTTTCAAATGGCTATGGAAAGATAGAGGCAGGGTTACACTTTTCATGTTTTGAGTTTTTCCAAATTCAAAGTTTAAGGGAGTCAAAATCGAGCTCAAAGTCAGCCGATGGGAGCTGCCAGCCACCCGGGCAAGTCAAACCATGAACAAAATCCAAACCATATGGGTGGAGAGATAGAATGTTCGCTTGTGGGAGTTTGAAGACTCATCCAGGCGGGTCAAACCAAGAGTAAATCTCACCCGCCCAAGTGAGAGCTGTGCTGTGCGAAAACCTGTTTCACCAAGATTTGTTGCGGGATTTACTGGTTTTGTTTTAGGAAAGTATTTGTAATGCCTTGTGGGCCTCTATTAGACCCTATATAAGGATCCCTTGCCTCGTTTTAAAATTTAGACCTTCATTAGCTAGTTGTATTGCTTTCTAGATTAATTTAACCCTAGAATTCTCTCTCAACTCTAGTTAGCTTTTATTCATTGTTCAAGCGACTTTTTGATCTAAGATTTCATCTTTATTAATCCATTTACTTAGTAATTCTTCAATTTCATAGTTTTGATTTATTATTATTTCATAATTCATTAATCACGTGTATTAGGGCTAGTTTAATTTACTTGTTTGTTTCTTTAATCATGAATAGCTAATTTTCCTATTCTAGGGTTGATGTACGTATCTTAGCATATACATTTGATTGAATATTGGGATAAATTGTTGTTTGCAGGCCTTCGAGATTTACTGTATGCAATAGTTATAAATTCATGTTATTAATTGTTGTTGAAAAAGATTCGATCTTTAACAAAAGGCGACTAATATAAAATCGAAAGAGGAATATTAGTTGTTGGATTTCTATCAATTGTCTTGATTTGATAATCAGAAAAGTAGATTAAAAGATCTCGTGGACAATACGATTGGTTTTTTCTTAATGCTTTTGACTTGTTTAATCCCATGAAAATAGGTGGTTTTACATAGTTGAATTTGCTCTAAAACTATTCGAAAGAGAGTTTTAGGTGTCATTATCCATCCTTGCAACAGTACAATTGATTTGGCATGCTAGTTAGTGTTATCCCTTCGTTTGATCAGTTTAGCTAAATGAAATTAACCCTTGGCCTTTTTATTCTTGATTTACTCCTTGTTAGTGATTATTTTGTTAGTTAGATAATTTTTACACGTGACTGATTAGCTTAGACAATTGAATACGTGGTATTTGGTACTTGGAACCGTCACTCCCTGTGGATTCGATACTCTTTATCTTATTTCGATATTCCCGTACACTTGCGAAGCTATCAAGTTTTTGGCACCATTGCCTCCGGTGGAACTATAATGTTAAAGACCATTCCGGAGGTAAAGAAATTGATAGAAGAAATGGCCTCCAACAACTACCATTGGTCTAACGACCGAGTGGCATCTAGAAGAGGGGCTAGCTTGAGGTTGATATCGTAGCTCTTCTCACGAGCAAAATGGATGCTCTTGCCCAAAAGTTCGATCAAGTGCAAGTGGGTTCTTTTGACAACCAAGCTCATGTGGCCTATTTGTGATATTTGTGGCATCCAAGGCCACTCCTCCTTTGATTGTCAACATGGTTTTCCCGATCATCAAGGGATGACCATGGGTCACGCCAACACCCTATTTAACTTCCAAGCCCGTCCACAAAATGACCTTACTCCTCCACATACAACCCCGGATGGAGGAATCACCCTAATTTGTCCTACCGCAACCAAAACACCCAACACCACATAATCCTCCACCTCCACAATTCAACCAACCACAAAATCCACCCAACTTCCACCAAAGATCTCCATATGCTCCCAATCCCCCTCCCAAATCCAATTTGGAGAATGTGTTAGAGACATTTATGACAGACACTGGAAAGCGATTTGATGTGATGGGCTCTAGATTCAAGATGCTTGAGACCCAAGTGGCCCAAATTGCTAGCTCTTCATTAAGAACTCTGGGTACTCTTGCGGGAAAGATGGATGTCAATCCAAGAGGTCACATCATTGCTGTCACTTTTAGAAAGCAAAACACAATATGAGGGTCCTTCCATGGAGATTGATGAGGGTGAGGAAAAGGTGGAAATTGAGGCACCTAAGGTAGATCAACCCAAGGTCTTTGATGCCAGCGAGAAAGAGTAAAAAGATAGTGCTCTTAACAACGAAAAAGCATCGGTTCAAGCACCCAAGCCTTATATACCTCCGGTTCCATTCCCACAAAGGCTAGCTAAGGCCGCTCTAGAGAAGAGGTATGGAAAATTTTTGAACACCCTCAAAAAGCTCCAAGTTAACATTCCATTCTTAGAGGCTATTTTGGAGATGCCCTCCTATGCCAAGTTCTTGAAGAATCTCCTCTCCAAAAAGAGAAAACAAGAGGATCCAGCTATGGTGGCATTGACGGATGAGTGTAGTGCGATTGTGCAAAACAAGGCACCTTCTAAAACTTGGCGATTCGGAAAGGTTTTCTATCCCTTGTTCTATTGCAGCTGTAAATATTGATCGAGCATTGTGTGATCTTAGGGCTAGTGTGAGCCTCATGCCCTTGTCAATTTGTAAGCGACTTCAATTGGGAGATTTCAAACCCACAACCATGTCACTACAATTGGCGGACCGTTCTGTCAAATTTTCTTTGGAAATATTGAGAATGTACCTTTGAAAATAGGTAAATTTTACATCCCTTGTGATTTTGTAATTTTAGACATGAAGGAGGATAGTTGCATCCCTATCATTCTTGGAAGGCCATTCTTGGCCACAGCCGGTGCCAACATTGATGTGTGCAATAGCATACTTTCATTGAATGCAGGGGATGAGACTGTTGAGTTTAACTAGAATAATGCTAAGAAATCCCTTCCCCCAAATGATGCTTTCGAGTAGATTTCATTGATAATCCTTTGGAAAAATTCCACTTTGGTGACCCGAGGTTTGGCATAATCATTTTTCGGTTACCTATATTTTTAATATTTCTACTTTGGTGCCCTATGAATTGCAAAATAGTTTCACTTTAATTCATTCCGCTAACTCCGTTAAGTTTTCCGTTAAAGAAGCTTACTTGGCACCCCTAAAGAGGGGCCTTTTATCTTTTCTTATTATTTTTGGATTTTCATTATGTAAAGAAGAGATATAGTTTAACTTGGGGAAATTTATTCAACAATTTTTTTCATTTGAACATTAAAAACAATGGGTGCCACGTCATCGTTTTAATAGAATTTTTGACGAAGTTAACGGAAGGAAGTAAAGTAAAACTAGTTTGCAATTCTCAGGGCACCAAAGTGGGAATATTAAAAATATAGGTAACCAAAAAATGATTATGCCAAACCCCAGGACACCAAAGTGGAACTTTTCCTATTTTTTTTTTTTTGATGATGCTCATGCTTTAAAATTCTCACATGATTCAATTGAGTCTTTGCTTGTGAAGGATGATGTTGCCTATGATGAGAATGGAGTTGTGGTAGATAGTTTGATGCAGGTTGACAAGATTATTGTAGGGAGCCCCTTATACACATCAAAGGGGGTTAAGGTTAAAATGTTGAAGGAAGATTCTAGGCCCACCTTTAAGAGAAGAAGAGACAAGAAGAAAAAAAATCAAATCCTAAGAAGCGGTTGATCAACAAGTTTAAGGGGTCATTCATGGGATGACGACCTAAGATCCATAAGGACAAAGCGAGTCATTCCCCGCATCCACCCCGACCACCCGATGGGGCCCACTAAGTTTTTCTCTTCCCTTCCTTCCCTTCCCTCTTCATTGTCCTCCTTTCTCTGATCACATTGAGGACAATGTGACATTCAAACTTGGGGGGAGGTGATTCTTGATGTATGTATGTGCATATTAGTTAGTTCATTTGCATGTAGTATAATGATTAGTTGCATTTTTCATTTTTGTCTAACATTTGCATATAGGTTAGTTTAAATACCGCATGCATTGGAAAAAACAAAATCAAAAAAAAAAAAATTGAAAAAATAAAAAAAAAATCAAAAATACGAAAGAGATGTGATCCTTCGATGATGTGATGATTTTTATGAAAAAAAACTTGGAGAATTACACTCATTTGGTTGGTTATGTGACTGAACTTGAATTTGAGAAAACCATTTGCATGATTGTGATTTGCATTTCATTGGTTTATGGTATCATTGGTTGTTGCCATTGAGTCAATGTGAGTCAAATAAGTGAACCATGATAGCTAGTGAGATTTTGAGCCTTTGACTGATTCATCTATTTGCAGTCTCACTTTCTTTCTTGTGTGTTAATCATCTATGATTGGTGTATCTCTTGAACTTGCACAATTCCTCTTCAAGGCTACATAATTGGTATGTGCATGCATAAAAATTGAGGCATTCTTTGTCTTGTTAGCTACTTGAACCAAAATGTGTTAGCACCCAATTTTGCATGCCCAATGATGAGTTAAATCCAAATCGCGCGTGTCGTGTTCGAAATTTAGAATTAAGATCATTGACAAATTTATTGGTTCACCCAAAAACATATCCCACAAATTAAGCCCACAAACAAAGGCCAAAAGAAATAAAAGGAAAAAATGGACAAAGTGCCCGAAAAGACAAGCATTGTTAGAATTTGTGTGGCAGCCCAGACCCGCTGTGCAACCTTTTGTTCTATTGTGAGAACAGCTGCACAGCTGTTGACGTGGCATGTAGGAATAGCTGCACAGCTTTTTGCTGAATAGCTGCACAACTTTTCATTTGTTATTAAGAACAGCTGCACAGCCTTTCTTTCTTACCTTTCGAGCCACTGTGCAGCTTTCTACTTCCCATGAATTGCGGCCCATTTCCCCTATAAAAGGTCGTGCGCTACCTATTGCAAATCAGTTCAAGAAATTCATTCCTAAGCCTAAATAAAAAAATTCTTTTGTCGTCTTTGCACTCCTTAGCCCACAAAGAATTCCCACTTTTCCCTACACACTAAAAATCACAAAAAACCGTCAACCGTCAACCGTCCTAGTCATTGTTCCAAGTTATAAAGTTCGACACGACACGCCGGCCGCATTTACCAGCAAGGTAGAATTGAGGGCCAAGCAACCAAATTAATTTATTTGTTTTAATTTTCTCCATGTTTATTATTTTTGATAATGGCTAATGATTATATTAATAAATAAACTCAGCTATTTATTTTAATTGTTTTAAATCATTCAAAGAAATAAATTCATGCAAAATGATTGTTAGTTATGATTGCATATTTTTTATTGTTTGATTTTTAAGCCCTTCTAATTAATTTTTATTGTTAAGTTTGGCTAGTAGAGACTGTTTTCCAACGGGCGGCTTATAATGCATTCCATTATAAGTCATAACCTCGTCCCCGAACCTAGACTCGATTTGGACCGGTAAAAGTCAGGAGTCTCCACACCAGAGGCTACGAGAGACAGTTGGAAAAGCGAGAATTTAATAAAAACCCTAAGAGGCGATCTCTAAATCCCTTTGGTTGCCCCTCGGTATTGTCCCTTCGATAAATGGATATCGTACTTAAGCGCAATTTTCAAAAAATGCCAATATGATTTAAAATTATAGTTTATAAGGTTTCTCAAAACTTATTGGCAACTTTTTTCAAAATCAAGTGAAAATGGTCACGTGGGTGCCATACCCTATCCAGGTCGTGGTCGCTACAAAATGCCATACCTATGACATTGTATCCCCTTGTTTCCCCATTTGAGCTTAATATACATAACCACATTACAGGCCTTATCTGCCCAAACACGATTTCTTACCTATGCCTAGTGCTAGTGGGGCATTGTTCATGATTTGGTTGGTGATGTGGTGATTTGTGGGAAGTATTGGAGTTGACTTGTATGGACAATCTAAGGGATGTGTTGTGATTGTATTGTATCTAAATCAAAGTGAAAAAAAAAAGAGAAATAAATGAAATAAAAGGGTTGAAAAGACGAAGTTGTCCATTTTATTATTCTTTTTGAAAGAGTAGTTCCTCTTGTGCTTAATTCGATAATATGGCTTTGCTTTATGCTTGGAAATTTGGAACATAGTTGGTAATTGTGTCATTTCCAGACCCTTACCCTTAGCCACGTTACAACCCTTGAAAAACCTCTTGATTTGTCTTGTCATTGGTGGTGAGAATTGAGATTTGGTGCAAGCTTATGGTAGATCATTGTCATTGGAATGAATTGAGTGTATTTCATATCCCTAAAACACATGAGTGTGAGAGTTCACTTGCCTAAAGTGAGGATTTGCTTGTTTGATTCATTTGACTCATTGGTTGGCCTTGTGGTAAGATTTGGATGTATGGGATTTTTTTTGGCATCATTTGCTATATGATTCGACGATTCAGTCTCACTTGTGTGACTTTGGCTAGTTGGGTATGATTTCTTTGAGATGATGTTGCATTCATGAGAAAATGTTGAGAAGGTGATCTCTTATATTTCCCTACCCCATGTTGTGTTTATTGATTAGTTTTGCTTGGGGACAAGCAAAGGCTTAAACTTGAGGGAGTTTGATGAGTGCGTTATTTGACATGTTTTTCTAGGGTAAAACGCACCCATTTGATAGGTTTTAGAATGATTATATCATATCATAAGAACTTTTATGATTATCTTAACAAGGATGACTATTTGAGGAATTTTGTGTGATTGTTGCGATTTCAGGTGAATTTTAGTACCTCGAGCCGTATAAGAAGTTTTGAACATCAACGGACAAAGAACATTTGGGTAAGAGAACATTGGAAGGCCGAAATTAGTCATTGATGAATGGAATTGGTCGGAATAAATTTGGAAAGCTCCGTGCACAATTTGACCCAAACGAGTTAGATTGTTTAACACCTGTTTAGTATTTCGCCCATAACTTTTTCATTTGTACTCCAAATGAAGCATTTCAGATGGCTATGGAAACATTAGAGGCAGGGCTACAACTTTTTTGTTTTGAGTTTTTTCAAAAGTCTAATAGGGTCAAAATCGAGCTTGAAGTCACCTGACGGGAGCTGCCAGCCACCCGGGCAAGTCAAACCATGAACAAACTCCACCAGCCCGGGTGGAGAGACAGAATGTTTGCCTGTGGGAGTTTGAAGACTCACCGGGCGGGTCAAACCATGAGTAAATCTCACGCGCCCGAGTGTGAGCTGTGCCATGCAGAAACCTATTTCGCGAAGATTTGTTGCGGGATTTAATAGTTTTGTTTTAGGAAAGTATTTGTTATGCCTTGTGGGCCTCTATTAGACCCTATATAAGGATCCCTTGCCTAGTTTTTGAACTTAGACCTCCATTACCTAGTTTTATTGCTTTCTAGATTAATTTAGCACTAGAATTCTCTCTCAACTCTAGTTTGCCTTTATTCATTGTTCAAGCAACTTTTTGATCCAAGATTTCATCTTTATTTATCCAGTTATTTAGTTATTCTTCAATGTTGTTGCTTTGATTTATTATTATATCATAGTTTATTAATCATGTTTATTAGGGTTAGTTTAGTTTACTTGTTTGTTTCTTTAATCATGAGTAGTTAATTTTCTTGTTCTAGGGTGTAGATGTAGTTTAACATATAAATTTGATTGAATATTGGGATAAATTGTTGTTGGCAGGTATTTGAGAGTTATTGTATGCAATAGTTAGAAATTCATATTATTAAATGTTCTTGAAAAAGATTCGATCTTTAACAAAAGACGACTAATATAAATTCGAAAGGGGAAAACTAGTTGTTGGATTTCTATCAATTGCCTTTATTTGATAATCACAAAAGTAGATTAAAAGATCACGTGGACAATAGGATTGGTTTTATTCTTAATGCTTTTGACTTGTTTAATCCCATGAAAATAGGTGGTTTTACATAGTTGAATATGGCCTAAAGCCATTCGGAATAGAGTTTTAGGTGTCATTATCCGTCCTTGCAATAATTGATTTGACATGCTAGTTAGTTTAATCCCTTCATTTGATCAGTTTAGCTTAGTGAAATCAACCCTATGCCTTTTTATTCCAGATTTACTCCCTATTAGTGATTATTTTGTTAGTTAGATAATTTTTACCCTGCGACTGATTAGCTTAGATAATCGAATACGTGTTATTTGGTACTTGGAACCGTTATTAGCTGTGGATTAGATACTCTTTATATTACTTCGATATCCCGGTACACTTGCGTGGCTATCACTTCTCTACTTTGTCCTCCTTCTAGGGCCTGAATTCGAACCCCTTGCATGTGATCTGAGAGATCATCAACCTCCTTCCCTTTGGAGGGGAAGGACAAGCATTTGGACGGCTCCTCAGATCCTCCTCCCGTTTGGAGGGTTCCTTTTACCAGTGCCTCCTCGTTGATTCAGAGATGGGCGATCATGGCTTCCTGTTGCATTATCATTGCAACATTGGATATGGCAAGGCTGACCTTGTCAGCCACAAGTTCTCGTTCTTTTGACTTAGACCTAAGAGGGCTGCCCAATCTTTGCATGACCAGAAGCCTTGGTTCGAACTCCATACTTGCGGCTCGTACCACATAATAAGGCATGCCTTCTCCTCATGCATACCTCTCTCCGATTCTTCCTCCCTAGCCGATCATCGTTCCTCGGCCGATGGGGATTGATACTTCCTCGAACCTCGATCGAGCCCTTTTCGAGAAACTAGACACCCTTTGGAAGACGGGGACCCAGTTTGGATCGTTTAGCAAGACCTGGAGCCTTACCAATTCAAAATGAAGCAGACCTGCGCAATTCAGGCATAGAGCTGTTTGAAACTTTTTAAGTTCTTTTGTAACTTTAGGTTGAACATCGGGTTGGGTTTCCAGCACCTCTTTATAGGACCTCGAGTGGGTCCTTCCTTCGTTGGAGGGTGTCCCCTTCTCGTTTGATGATCTCTCCTTTTTTGAGCCCTCGGGTTGAGTGGCCATAGAGTTATCGTCTTGGTATTCGAACCCTAAGATTTTTCTTTGAATTAAGGTCAAAATGATGAACCCCAATTCATCCCTTCTGGCTACGGAGCCCCTAAAAATTTGACACTTGTCAATAGTGTGTATGGGATTCATGTGCCAGCGACACAATCCTTATAAGCCTTTTTCCCGTACCTTAGAAAAGGTCAGGAGACCTCGATCAATCAACTTATTGAAAAGTTGATTTGCAACAGTGACCTAGGGAGGAACCTGCATCAAAGAGGTCAAAAGAGTGGTCAGTTTTGATGAAATTAATACCGAGGATATGCACGGGAAAGGGGTCCTCGTCTACTTGAGATTTTCCTTTCTTGTGAAAGAAAATTTCTTTCAAATCGATTTTATCTTGAATAATATTTTGAAAATAAACACACTTTTTCGTATTACGTGAATATGCATTTTGCCATTTGTAGTAAGCCTTTCCTTCCAGTTCGTTCTTAGAAGGAATCCTATGCTTTCCTATCAACTTAATCGATAGGATCCATTCAAATATTTGGTCGGCTTTGGAGATATCGAATGAATATGTCCTTTCTCTATCTCCCTGTAATGCCGCGCTAGCCATAGTTTCCCTCCTTTTGAGAGGTTTAAGTTGAAAGGGTAGTCCCTTCACAAACTCGGCCACGTCAACTTCTAAATTATCAGGGACAACACATGTGGCGCCCACTTCGAAGGCATTGTAGCCTTGACGCTTTCGTTGACTTGCTTCTTGAAACATATTTTCGTACCTAATGGCACTTTCAGCTAACTCCCTGTCGTTAAAGGGAAAATCATTAAATTTTATTTGGAATTCAATGTCTATGTTCTCCTGGGCTAATTCGATATATTCCCTTTCAGAAAGGTTGGTATGATACTGTAGACACCCTACTCGGTGTCTCCAAAGTCCTCGCCCCGCCCGATAACGACAACGATAGCCGACTTGGAAATGATGAACACCAAAGGCAAGATCTCAACCTTGGCTCCTCTCTCATAAATTTTCTTCTCATCTTGTGGCCCTTGCTCTAAACTTTCCAAAACTTCAAATGGATCCCCAATCGGAGTCACGCATCAAAAGTTATGGCCATTTGAAGTTTTCTAGCCCAAAACTGAGCCTGGAGCGGAAAACGGGTCAAATATTCGCCTAAAAACCCGCAAAAAGAGCAAATGGACCTAGATCCATGGGTACATACCATATTAGGAAAAATAAGTACAATTTGACTTTCAGTTCTCGACCAATCGGAGGCGCGCCGTACCGTTGACCAGGCTCCCCGCCAGAGCGGTGGAGACCGCCAAAACGGCCTTGAGTCAGGCCTGTCTCCCCCAAGCCAGGGCGGTGGGAGCTCTCCTGGTCCAATGCGAAGCTTTCAGCTGCTGGACTTGTTCGGTCTTCCTTAATTGCGAAGTATTAATCCCCTATAAATAGGTCCTCTCCCCTTCATTCTCAAGGGCGGACAATTGAGAGCTCAAGTGAGAAAATCAAGGTGTAATTGGAAACAATTAGGGGGTTCTTAATGCTAGAACCACCTTTTTAAGGAAAATTCACACCAAGAGAGATCATCCTCTAGCACCACACAAATTACATCTAAGACCACAAACACTCACCCAAGCACCACAAAAAACCACCTTTCCAAACACCACAAATCAAACCCAAGCACCACCAAATCAAACACAACTCAAGCACCCATTTACATCCTCCGAGGATCGAGATCTTGCCAAGATCATACTTAAGCAAAAGGTGTTCTAATC
>BSSO01007088.1:0-11305 GCA_030267885.1 Mesembryanthemum crystallinum | reverse complement strand
AAGGAGAATTAAGGGAAGGTGACATCACATCCTCCCCTTGCTTTGATCAACAAGTGATTTATGATGATCCAGATTTGAATGCAACAAGCATCTCACAGCCACACATAGCCAGTGAATTGGAACGAGAGACAAGGATGGAAACTTTAGAGGAAGGGGGCACAAGGGACGGTGACCAAGCCAGGGGAGTGAGATTTTTTCTAGTGGGAGTTGCCTTAGGAGAGGCAAAAGATGTTGAAATCCCAGAAGAGGTAGAAGTTGTAGACGAACCAGAGCGTCTTGGGCGCGGGCATAGGGAGCGAAGACCGCCAACTCATTTAACTGATTAAATATGCCACACAACCAGATGTTTGGACCCCGCCGCTAACTCAACCTCATCATCACAGTCCTCAGGTAAATGTCCGTATCCCATAGCACATTATGTAACATGTGATAATTTTTCTGTGAAACAAATTTTGTAGCAGCTGTAACTGCAGGTTCCGACCCTACACTTCGGATGCTGTAAATAAAGTGGTAAGAGACGTAACGTGAGTGAAGTCGACCTAAAAAGAAATTGAGTGAAAATAATGGGACATGGACTTTGGAGGACCTCCCCGCTGGGAAAAAGGCCTTAGGATGCAAATGGGTCTATAAAAGAAAAGAAAATTCCGATGGTACAATTGTTTTTTTTGTAAAGCACGATTGGTGATTTTCGGCAACGGCCAAGTGGAAGGAATTTACTACAATGAAACATTTGCACCTGTGGCTAAAACTGTTACTGTCCGAACTCTTTTGGCCGTAGCGGTGGCAAAGAACTGGGAAATACATCAAATGGATGTACACAGCGCTTTCCTCCATGGAGATCTACAAGAAGAGGTGTATATGCAGCTTCCACCTGGGTTTGCATCTCAACATCCCGGAAAGGCGTGTCGTCTTAAAAAGTCATTATATGGGTGCAAGGTGTTGGTTCTCAAAATTGGCTTCCGCATTGAATTCAAACAATCATACTCAGATTACTCTCTTTTTACTTTTCACAAGAATGGGGTTCGCTTGAGTGTCCTGATTTATGTGGATGATTTAATTGTTACTGGAAATGAGACTAATGCAATAGCAAGCTTCAAACGTCATCTTAACACCTGTTTCCATATGAAAGATCTCGGCGCCTTAAAGTACTTTCTGGGTATTGAAGCGAGGACCAGAAGTTCCTATGTCAACGGAAATATGCCTTAGACATTGTTTCAGAAGTAGGGCGACTTTTCCGCTCCTGCAGATAGTCCTATCGAGCAGAATCATCGCTTGGGCCTAGCCGAGGGAAATTAATGATCCGGAAAAATGTCGACGGTTAGTGGGACGGTTGATCTACTTGACCATTACGCGTCCCGAGCTGTGTTATTGTGTGCATATTCTTGCACAGTTCATGCAACGACCACGTATGGTGGGAAGCGGCACTACGTGTTGTTCGTTATTTGAAAGGAAATCCAGGACAAGGAATATTTCTACGTGCAGACAGTGATTTACAGCTCTACGCCTTTTGTGATTCGGATTGGGCGAGTTGTCCTATGACAAGGCGCTCTCTCACTGGAAATTTTGTCTTGTTAGGAAATTCTCCTATATCATGGAAGACCAAGAAGCAACACACTGTGTCGCGTTCGTCAGCTGAAGCGGAATATAGGTCTATGGCAACCACATGTTGTGAATTGAAGTGGCTTAAGACTTCGTGATCTTGGTGTGTCTCACACACAGCCTATGAGGCTTTACTGTGATAGCCAAGCTTCTACATTGCAGCTAATCCAGTGTTTCATGAAAGGACTAAACATATTGAGGTTGATTGTCATTTTGTCAGGGATGAAATTCAAGCCGGCAACGTGGTTACTTCTCATGTTCGTACTCACCAACAGCTTGCAGACATTTTTACGAAGGCCTTGGGCAAGCAACAATTTGATTATCTACTTTGCAAGTTGGGCATTCGAAACCTTTATGCTCCAACTTGAGGGGGAGTATTAGGAAAGTACCAATATTGTATAAATTTGGAAAGTAGAATTGGAATAGGAATACAATTAGAAGCTGGCGTATGCTTGGGGTCCTCGGATTAGTAAGATTATGCTGCTCGGGCGTAGCAACCATCGAAGAAGGGTCCATAGGTGGAAGCGAAGCGCTGAGATATAGAAGAGGGGGACGACCGATTCTCTCACTCCCGTTGGTCTTCAGTAGTCTGGTAGGAGGACCACGAGAGTTCGGAGCAATTCCGATAGGGCGATGAGATCCTCTTTTCTCATTGAGAACCAATTGATCCTCGTACCTATCGGTCGAGTGACTTCCATTTCATTCGTCGATCCGGGATTCCTTTTATACTCGACGGTATCTATCAATTTCCCTTGAAAGGAAAAAGAGATCATTTGACTTCGTGACTGAACCTTCTCTAAAAGAATTTCTCAGTTGATGTAAAAAACCTAAGCCGTTCAGCCTACTCCTTAAATAGCTTACTCGGGGCATGGGTTCCCGTGAAGCTACATTCAAAGGTCTAGCTACAGCTACTCCTGATCTCTAGTATGTAGGATGTCTATTAGATGTTCACCGATAGATGTTCACCGAAGACCAATCAATCTCTTTTATCTCTGGAATGGAGTTCGGAATGCCTCTCAATCACCGTCTGCATCTGCTGGTTTTCTTTTTGTGAGAAGCGAAGAAAGTTTTTCTTTGAAAGGGTAAAGAAACTCCCAATAGGATCGTATAGAGTTTTGGTACGTCGCGTACCTCGACCATAAGGTCGAGTCGACTTCAAGTAGTCTGGTTGGTCGAGTCGACTTCAAGTAGTTTGGTGGGATCGGGCTTTGGCGCCGGGGCTAGGTCCCTCGAAGCAACTCCTTTTGGCGGGCCTGCCTCAAGGAGATTTATCTGCTCGTGCGATAGAAAGAGACGTAACGTAAGTGAAGTTGACCTAGATGTTAGTATTTATCCTCCGGTGGCCCTGGTTCGCTCCCTGTTAGTTTTGTCTAAAGCCTCGCTACCTTTCAGGTAGCAGCTAAAGGCTCGCTACCTATCGGTAGCAGGATAAATCCCCTACCCCACCAAACTATCTCGACCGCTCCCTTGTACCCGAAGCCTTAGGGTTCACTACCTAGCGGTAGCAAGAGTAGTTTGGTAGGGTAGGTAACATCCAGGTCGAAATAATCTGGTGGGGTAGGAACATTACGTCGTAGTTTGGCGGGGTAGGCCCAGACTATTTCAAGGAACGTGAGTGTGGAGATTTATCTGCTCGTGTGTTAGCACAAGGTGGGATACGGAACGGAGTGAAAACGGAGTGTAGTTGACCTCATATAGGGACTCTCCCTTAGGGTTCCTAGCGGTAGCAGGAGTAGTTTGGTAGGTTCGGTAACATCCAGATCTCCTTAACATCTTTTAAGAGGTCGATTACACGGGCGCAATGGCTCCCGTACGGTCGAGTCCCATCAGGTCCTCGACCTCATAAACTCGGTCAAGTGACTAAAGTCCCTACGCAGATAAATCTCCATCATGAGAATGACGTGTCTTGGCTGGGGAAATTACAAGGAATTCCGGGGTGTTACAATGTTGACATGTCAGCCTAGCAATTGCCAGGATTATGATGACATTTCTTGATTCTTCATTGTCTCCTGCTGATTCTCAAATAATGACACATGCAAGCATATATTGAAACAAATTTTATTAATGAAGCAAAAACATGGTAAGTTTGATCTAAATTTGCTATAACATATAGTGTCTAAGTATATTGAAAAGACGTGCAACAATTTTATACATTAAATGAAACTTTCACATTATATGACATGGCATAAATGTGGGACCTGCTAATAAAGTGTATGCGTTTAGGTGGCTGCTTACGTATCACAACCATAATTGTTTTGATTCACATTTATATACACATAATACGTATGTGGTTCTCTACAAAAAGATTTATACTATTAAGTAGTTTTCCTCAATATTCTTCGTAAATTTTAATTTCTAAGAGGTTAAATGTGATCAAAATAAAAACTTTCTAATGTGATATTTCTTTTTCTTCCATATAGATTCGACGTGGATTAAGAAGTAGGTGAAAAAGGAATAGAGAGATGAAAGATATGCAAGAAAAGTTGAATCTCCCAAGAATTAGGCCAAACACATCTTAGTATTTGGTGGTTTGTCATTTCAACTTCCCATTTTTATATTCAGTATAGTTCAATTAAGTTCTTCCATGCAACTTACTTTTCTTTCAAATGTTGCTATTTATTTCATTCAATTCAATCTAGTACAATTCAATTTAATTCAACATGTTTCAATTAATATGAACACACATGACATTGAATGGCAAGTAACTGGTTTCGATCAACAACTTGTTGTGCTAGCTGGTTTGACTTGTTGCTTACAACAACAACAACAACATGTTTGGCAAAGTCAGTTAATCATCAGCTTTCTTCTTCTTCTTCTTCTTCTTCTTCTTCTTCTTCTTCTTCTTCTTTTCGTTTTTTTTTTTTTTTTTGAACGGGCAAAGAAACCACCATTTTATTAGAGCTAATGAGACTTGAAGCTAGTCATTGTTGCGGGTGAGGAAGGACAGGGCCGATCCTGACCTTTCGTAGGCCCTAGGGCAATGTATACAGAATGGGCCCCAAAGAGTAGTAAAAAAAAAAATTTCCCAAATGACAATCATATGATGTTGTATTAATCACCATTGATATGTCAATACAATCGAGGATTCCCTCAATATAATACAACTAACATAAAATAAAATGAGACAAAGCCCCAAAAGTTTACTCAAGCGATGTAAACTAAATTTCCCTAGGTTGTTTAAGTTCATCAACAACAGCAACCAGCAACAGCAACAACAACCAGCAACAGCAAACCAGCAAAAGCAATCAGCAACAGCAACAACAGCAAACCAGCAATAGCAAACCAGCAACCGCAACAATACAGAAAACCAGCAACCGCAACAATACAGAAAACCAGCAACAGCAACTCAGCAAGCACAAATAACAGCAGCAATAAGCCAATAGCCTGCTCGCAACAACCAAAACCACAGACTATAGAGTAACAAACTAGCAACAATAGCANAAAAAAAAAAAAAAAAAAAAAACACCAACCATCACCAGTTAAAACAGTTTAGAAAGAACACATGTGAATAATCATGAACAATATTTTCTACGAGAATTTCTAGATGCAAAATCATTGATAATAACATCAACATCAATATTTTCCAACATTATCATTCTCAATGCTTAAGACGGCAAGACCATTCAATCTTTCTTGTGACATTGATGATCTCAAGTAATTTTTAAGCAATTTTAATTTAGAAAAACTTCTTTCAGCAGATGCTACTGTCACAGGAATAGATAATAGAATTCGATAAGCAACTTTAACATTTGGAAGAGCATCAAAAGTGTTGTTGACAAACTAAAGAATTTCAATCGCTGGCATCAACTCTTCTGGCAAATAAATTTGCAACACTTCTAACTCTTGAGAAAGAGCATCTGGTTCAATATCTGACATACCATTATGAGAGAAAGTAGTTGCCAAGTTATTGCTATGTTCTGTTAGTTCATGAAATGTTAAAGATTTCAAGGTTTGTGAATCAAACAAGAATCCAAAAATACTTTCAAAAATCTTTAATTGCTCAAATCTATTTCTCAATGAAACAATTGCCATATCCACCACAACTAAGAAGTAATTAACTCTAAATGACTCCTCCGGTGATTGTATTTCTTCTTTGTGATCATTTTCATCAAATTGTTTTTTCTTACAAACACGTCGTTTTATAGGGAAAATAGGCTCTACATCCATTTTAGAAGCAAGGTTTTTGGCAACATTAATGCTAGAAACAAACCCTTCATTTCTATACTTTTCAAAATATGAGAGTACGCTTTCTATTTGGGACATTTTCATTCAAATCAGTAGCATCTTCACTGAAATATTTTCATCATTTAAATTTTCATTAGAGGGTTCAACATTATCAACACCAAATCCTTCAGAATTTCCAGAAGAACCTACTTTCTTAGCAAATTTATCAAGAGCTCCTCTTTGTGAATCTAAAAACTGTTTTTCTACTTTTCTTTTTTTTCGTTTTTCACTTCCAGATAAATGTTTTTTAGGCAACATTTTATAAAAATATTTAAAGCCAAGTGCACATCAAAGCTATAAAAGAACAATAGTACCTGAGATGTAGAGAACAAACAACAAACCATTCACCTTTCTCAATCTCACTGAAGTTGCTGTCTTACTGAATGCTTGAATCTTCTTTGCTTGAAAAAAAAAAACGAAATAAAAAGAAAAGCCAAATTTGCACCATGTCAGAATCTTAGGTTCAAAAGAAAAATAAAAACAATTGATTAATTAACAACCCAAAAACAACTAAACAAGAAGGCAAGAAGCAGCCGCAAAAAATTAAGTAAGAGGGAGAACCAAATTTAAATGAATTGCAGAGATTGAATTACTTTTGGGCTTTTGAAAGAGTAATCAGAATTGAGTGCGTCAAACCTTCAACTTAAATCTTAAATCAAATTCAACAACTTCGCTTTCAGGATCTACAAAATCACCAGAGAAAGAAAAAATTGAGAGTTATAGAGTGATAAACCAAAAATTTCTTGTCCAAATTTATAGATGAAAGATGGAGAACAAATACCTTCCAACGTCTCTTTTCCGAAGAAGGAGAGCACAAAAGTCTATTTGATTGAAAGTTGAGGGGAAAGATGACTGTAATTAGCCACCATAGTCGTCGTTGAATTTCCATGGCAGATTCTTTTTCTCTCTCCTCTCTCTCTCTGAGTCTCTCTCCTCTTCCTCTCTGAGTAGAAGAGACGTTTTGGTAAAGGGGCCTGTCCTTCTGTTTTCGCTGTCAAGGAAATAAACGTATGTTTTGACCTTTTTTTTTTTTTTATGGGTAACTGAAAACTAGAAATAATTTGGGCCTCTTTTTTGCTTGGGCCCTAGGCCATCAACCACCCTGGCCTACCCACAGGGCCGGGCCTGAGGAAGGAGTATTGCGCCACTACGCTACTCACCCTATACTTGTTGATCATAGTAGTTAATTAGATATAAAATGACCAATAAACACATTTAATAATAATAGCAAAGATTATGATAAGAAAAACTTGGGTTTAACCACCTCTAGTAACAGGGTGTTTTAAAAGAACCACATTTGTTGTAAATTTTTTAAAATAAACCACCTTTAATCTTACACTTCTTAGAATGTAGTCACCTGTTGCCGGAATTCGTGGTAGAAGACATATTTTCTTCCCGTTTTGCCCTTACCTTAATAAAAAGAACAGAATAGAAACTTAAAAGAAAAGTCCCCCTTCCCCCTCCTCCTTCCCTCAAGCCACCCACACTATCCCCAGACCCTGTCAGCCCCTTCCCCTGTGCTATGCCACCCACAACCCTAACCCTAGCTCCGATGCCCCTCACATCGCCCACTCCATCCCCATCTTCTCTTCACCACCTCCACACTTATGATTCAAGCTTTGACAAATAATTCAACAATAAGAATATTGAATTATAATATTCAAAATAATAGGTGCCACAATCGCCGAGTCTGACACTCATACCCCTGCGCCAAAACCTTGAGAAAGCTTCTTGCCAGGATTGCTGCCATTGGAATTCTTCACTCAGACCCGGCTATAGCGCTCAATTTGAGAAAAGAGTATGCGGGTTGTGGTGAATTGCATATTGGTCGCCACCTGTTTGACAAAATTCCTTATAAAGACATCACCTTGTTCGGTGTTATGATGAGGAGCTTTGTGTGGCACCGTCAACCTAGTTGTGTAATTAAATAGGGGAAAATAAATATATAACTGCCAAGAAAGAATTTGGCGAGAACGTGGAGGATCTTGCGGCCGCGCTTGTCATGACCTTAGATCTTGAAGACTTGGAGTTTGTCAAGTAATTGGTATCGGTGGGGAGGGTGAAGAAGAAAGAGATAGGGCATGTGAATAAATAAGTGATTAAATTGTTTTGAGGGACAGAGAAAATTAGGATATATGAGAGAGAATCAAATAGAGAATGATTGGGACGATGATATTCCTATTTGGAAGGTGTCGATGATGGCGATGGTGGCGCTTGGGGAGGGTGTGACCTGCTAGGTTGAGGTGGGTGATGGGGATGGGGAGGTGGTTGGGGAAGGGGTGAGAGGGCGGGGGTGGGGTGGCATGGCGTGGGAGGGGGAAATGAAAGAGTATTTTGATTTTTGATTTTTTTTTTTTTGGGTTGGAATCAAAAGGAAACTAATTAGTAAGGGCAAAACAGCAAGAACAAATGTCTTCCCCCCCCCCCTCCGGATTCTGCCAACAAGTGGCTACATTCTATGAAGTGTAGGTTTAAAGATGGTTATATTAAAAAAAAAGTTATAACAAAGGTGTTTGTTTTAAAGCACCCTATCACTAAGGTGGTGAAACCCAATTTATTCTTTCATTTCCACCCCAATGCTCTCGTATTAAGTTGAATCACTTGTTCTTTGCTGATGATATATTATTATTCTGCAAAGGTGAGTACATTTCGTTTATGTTGATGATGAGAGGTCTCATAACATTCACCAACTCATCTGGGCTAAAGGCAAGTGCAATAAAATCTTCCTTGTACATTGGCAAGGTAGATGAAGACACCACTGATTCAATGTAGCATATATCTGGTTTTAGTATTGGAACCCTTCCATTTAAGTATCTTGGTGTTCCCATATCCACCAAGAAATTGTTTGAAGTTGATTGCTCATGCCTTTTGGAGAAGATTTGCTATAGAATCAAATCATGGGGTGCAAGAAATTTGTCAATGCAAGGAAAACCCAGTTACTCAATTCTGTACTGCCACATTTTTACTCTTACACTGGGCCTCCCTGTTTATTATCCCCAAAAAGATCATTAAAGAAATAGTGAGTATCTGCAAGAACTTTCTCTGGGATGGTAAGCCAATTTCCACCAAAGTTCCACTGGTCTCATGAGACCTGATCCGTAGACCAAAGCAGCGGGAGGTTTGGAGATAAAAGATATTGGAGTCATGATGTGGGACCCGTGTCCCGCCCCCGGTGGGGCTTTTGTTTTGATTGAGGTGTCGTAACCGTTTTTTTTACCATATTTTGCTTGATTTGTTTTACAAGGTGAAAAAGTCGCCACCGTATTTTAGAAATACGGAAACTGTGAAGGCGCCAACCACGGATATCTAAGGAGATACCATGATCGTGCCAAATTGTGATTTCGTTGCCCAAAGAAGGGAGATATTGAGTTCGAGAATGTGGAGTCTATTCAAATGATTTCAAGATAATGCAATTATGTCATTTATTAACGTGATATGTGTCATGCTGTTCATTTGCCCTTAACTATGTTTTATCTACGTGGGTTGTCATGAATTATCTACCAAGAAGGAATTTATTTGCAAAGGTAGCCACTTTGATGATTAGCAAGATTTCATGTGATTTGGACAAGAATTTAATTAAGTGAAGATGCTAGATTTTTTAGGTGGGAATTTAGCCGTGTGTACATGAAGGTTCAATTCGAGAAATGTTCAATTTGCACACAAGAACACAATCAATAAAGAATAACCCTTTCTTGATCGCACTCGGGATGGCTACCTTGAATCAGAGCTCACTTGTTCGCATCTTACTCAAGCTAGTAACCCCAAATTAAAGACATTTTTTGTGGCTTGTTTTGTGGAGTAAGGGTGTTTTGGGATGTTTTTTGTGGGTTTAGGAAGCCTTTAAACACTTGAGATTAGTGGTTAAGGTTCCTTGGTTGCTCTTTGCTAATCTCAATGGTGTTCTTAAGAATGATTTTTTTAAAGAGATGTAAATTCTCTTAAAAAGGGGGTCTTAATTTTCCAAATGTGCTAACTTGATTCTCTCCAAAAAGTCCTCCCTTGAATGAAGGGGTTTTGGACGTATTTATAGGTGCCGAAATGCGGAAGGAAACAGGCTAAAATAGGCCCGGGACCACATTTTCCCACCGTCAGACCGGTGGTGAAACCGGTCTGGCGGTGGTGAGACCGGCTTGGCGGTGGTGAGACCGGCCTGGCGGTGGTGAGACCGGCCTAGCGGTCTCAAGACCGGTCTGACGGTGGGAGCGGTCAATGTACGATTAGTTTCTGATTGGTCGAGAACTCAAACGTGCATCATCGTACTTAAAAATCCAATATGGTATGTATCCACGCATCTGGGTCCATTTGAGATTCCTGGGGGAATTTGGGTGGATATTTGATCTGTTTACTACTCCATGTTCGGTTTTGTGTCGAAATATAAATATGTACATAAATTTGATCCAGGACTCCGATTGAGGAGCCGGTTGAAGTTCTGAAAAGCTTAGAGCGAGGGATATAAGGTGAGGGTGAGAGTTGAGACTTGTCTTCTTGGGGTTTTTCACTTAAAGAGGGGAGTCCGTCATTTCCTAATATTTCATGTTGTTCGTCATGGGGCGGTGAAGGATTTAAGAGACACCGAGAGGGGTGTCTACACATGAATGAAGCTATGTTAGAGAAATATGTGTGGCAACGGGCAAATAAGGCTGATACTTTATGGATTAGATGGGTCCATCATGTTTATATGAAAGGGAAGGAATGGTGGCAATACAAGCCCTCTTCAGATGTATGTTGGAGTTGGAAAAAAGATTTGCTCGATGAAAGAAAAGTTCAGAGCAGGCTATGCAGGGGATAGGTGGACAGTCTGAACACCAGACCCTAAAGGATACTCAACTAAGTCTGGGTACAAGTTGAGAATTGGGGGATACTGCAAATTCCCAATGCATAGAGCAATCTGGAATAAGTTAAATCAACCAAAACACGGCTTCATTTGTTGGTTGACAGCCTTAGGAAGACCCCAAACCAGGGAGGAGCTCACAACAATAGGAGTTACAAACTCCATTTTATGTGTTATATGCAGCAAAGAAAGTGAAACACACTCACATTTGTTTTTTGAATGTGAATATAGTAGCAAGTGCTTAACAATGCTCAACGGTTGGTTGGAAATAAAAAAGACCACAAATAGTCTAAAAAGTCTCTGGAACTAGATAAGTAAGAACTCTGAGAAGAACAAATTCAAAAGACAGGTGTACCTAGCTGTCATCAATGCTGATGTATACACGGTGCAAAAGAACAGGAATGAGGCTTTGTGGAACCAAAAGCTGACTACTCCTGCAGCTGTACTTAAAATCATCAAAACTGAGGTGAAGATGAGAATTGAGAGCCAGATGCTAAAGAAGATTAAGGACGCTGATTAAACATGGTTTAACCAGCTATATGTGTAATTTTATTTGCTGCTATAATCACACCAAATGCTTGAAATCTGATGCATTACCACGAGGTGATTTATTGCTTGTGAGTGTGTAATCTCAACTTTGTATGAACTAAG
>BSSO01007087.1:0-11307 GCA_030267885.1 Mesembryanthemum crystallinum | reverse complement strand
TCTTACATTCTACTAATTTTGTTTGTTAAGTGTATTTTACTAATTTTTTCTTAGTCTCTATCTTATCATTTGTTAACGGATATGTCCAGCCTCCTTTTAGGGGTATTATTGTCATTTCATGTGCTCCGGTCACCGGATTTGTGAATTTGCAGTAAGCTTTCCAAAATTGTTATACCTCAATGTAATTAATCAAATGTCGGTATACCTTTCTGTATTTTGATCAAACCTCGATATAGAAATAAGTACATATGAGAAGGACTCCTAGGATGAGAAGTGAGAATAAATCTAAACCGTTGGATCAAGCTGAATCCTACGCCCCGAAACATCGTGCGTTTATGAAGTCAGTTAGCGTCACTTTCTTTTTGTTCGACAATCAACCCCCCGTAAGCAGACATCAATGGAAACCCCAATGCTCTCTCTCTCTCTCTCTCTCTCTCTCTCTCTCTCTCTCTCTCTCTCTCTCTCTCTCTCTCAACCTCTGTGAGAAGACCTCCATTATTTTCTCAATAATTGGCTGGATCTATGGCGCTTATAGATGCACAGGCAGCAAATTCAGTGATTTAGGAGTAGGCATGCTTATAGGTGATGATCTCTTGGATCCTTACTTGTAATTGCGGTATGTAACCCCATCCCGATCCTCACTCCTCATTTTGACTTCTTTAGGATTCGAATCATGTTTTTTTTTGTGTTTTGTTTTGTTTTTTTTTTTTTTTTTTAATGCAAATTCATCTATGGGTTGGAGAGGGATTACAAGTTTTTGAATTTGCGAAGTTTTGGGGTTGCATTTTGCATTTGTTGTTCCTGGCTAGGTCAATGTATCGTAATGTTATGACATCTTTATTGTGAATATGATGTAAGTGCTGATTTAGTTATTAGCAATTCTCAACTTTGTATTCTAGAGTTGGAAAAGGTAACTAATCCTTGTCTTATTGGGTTTATCTAGTAGAAACTATGTATTTATAATTCATTCATATGTTATAGAGTTCATAATAAGTCACCACTTCAATACATATAAGTCATTTCCTTCTCTAAATAAGTCACCACCTCAATACATACAAGTCATTTCATTCTCAAGTACAAGTCCTCCAAATGGTAAATAAATGACACTCGGCTTAAAAATAATTGTCACTTTGAATTAAAAAACGGATAACTTTTAAAATTATATGTGATGTTCAAGAATAGAAAAAATATGACAATTTGACAACGTAATGCTTGATATTTGTCTGATGTAAGTACAAGTCACCACCTCAAACACATACAAGTCATCTCATATTTAACTACAAGTTACCCAACTTGTTCATAATTATTGTCACCCTCTTAAAGAATAATAATCACTTAAAGTTTGGATGAGGACGAATGATAGCCTATTAGCTCAACTGGTGAAGCAATGTACAATAGCACAATTGTGGGTTCGACTCCCACATAGGCTTTTTGTTTTTGATAAACTTTATTATATTGAAAAGGACTTTTTGCGAAACACTACCTTTTATCATGTCCACTTTCCTCTGAGAGCGATTCTTGTTGCTCTTCGATCGCCATGGCACCTCGAGGGAGACCCTCACTTGCTCTTTCTCTAAGGGACGGTCGATCATCTTGGCTACCTTAGTCCTCCACTATTTGACAAAGTTGGTGAAGGTCTCGTTGTCTTCTTGCCTTGTGATTTCAATCTCCCTTAGAGTCATTGGTGGGATGACGTTGTCATAGTAGCGAGAGATGAACAATGTAGTGAGGTCCTCCCACTTTTGGATCTTGTGTGGATCCAGACTAAAGAACCAACTCTGTACGGGCGTGTCCAATGTTTAGGGAAACATGTGCACATAGAGGGATTTGTCGACGCCCCTTAGGCTTAAAGCCGTAGTGAATGCCCGTAGATGGTCTTGAGGGTCGTCGGTGCCTTTTAAGATAGGTACCTCTTGTATGGAGAACCTTTTCGGGAGTATGCCCTTGATGTCGGGGGTCACTCCTTCGGTGTTGACTAGGAAGTCACCGAAAATTTGGGTCTTGCTCATGACTTTCTCGATGCGGGCTAGCTTAGCCTTAAGGGTGTTGACCTCTCCACTCTCGGGAGGTGGGGTGCCTCGCCCTTCGTTGTGTTTCGCCTCTAATGCGTTGAGGCGAATGCTCAAGTCTTCGATATGGTTGATGATTTCAGCGAGCATTGTATTGGTCGACATTGACTTAGGAAGGACACAAAGGCAAAGAAATGTTTTCGTTGAGAAAAGGTGTCGTGCTAACTCACGGAGCCCCCGGAGGGTGAGTGTTTGTGAGAATGTGATGAGGACACTCATGACCTATGACTTTGCTAGAATGCACCTATGTGATGTTAATGCGCTAGAATGTTCTAAATGCAATTGATGAGGGTGTTTATGTACAAGGGACATGCAATTACATGATGTGATGAGCTAAGATGGATGCGACATGTAGACTCTAGGAGGACCTAGGTATGCCTAATGACTCTAGAATTATCTATGTATGATGGCGTGTGACATGTAATATGACTCACGATGTACTAGACGTCCTAGCATGGAGCTAAAATGAGATGTAATGTGATGCAATGTTTTTGTGTTTTCTTTTTCTTTTTCTTTAAAATTACCCCTCAACAAAGTGGTCTTGGAAGAAGATTTTTGTAGGCAAGTAATGTATTTATGTTAATCTTGTATTCCATTTTCGTTTTTGTGAGAAAGAAGTAAGACTCTTGACTTGTGATTTGAAACAAAGAGACTCTTGACTTGTACAAGAAATAAATGACGCTTGACTTGTGCNTTTTTTTTTTGCTTTTTTTTGTGATGAAATAAATAAAGACTCTTCACTTGCATGAATGAGACTCTTTTTTTTTTTTGGAAGGTTAGATCGACTAAAATACGTTACTTGCCAAGGAGAAATTTTGTTTTTAGAAGATGATCTCCTTTGTGAGACTACTAGCGTCCTAGGGGTGATTTATAGAGTCAACCTATGAAAAAGAAAGTGAAGATGCTAGACTCGATCTTATGCACTAGGGATCTGCCCCTAAATGGACTAGCATACATGAGAAGGCACATGGAGCATATAAGCATGGAGATTGCGACGTAAAAGACAAGAATGCGCATGGACCATGATACTTATGCAAAATTGGTTAGGCTTTGGGCTAAAAGGCTTCCCACGCGTCGATATCCTTAATCACCCACGGTGTTCGTGTGGCAACAAAGGACATCGTTATCCCGCCATCGTGTTGATGGTAGGGAAGGTATCGTGGGTTGGAAATGTATGTACACGCACTGACCCCTAACGTCGAGTGGACGCACATTGTCCAACTACAAACCCGAGGGTGAAATTCTGGTAGATAACGTGAGGACATCACGCAAGACAATATGCAAGGATATATGTATGAATGCAACGGGCAAGATTATCATGTGAATAAAATGACAAATGTTGTGATCCAAACTTTCAAAATCACACCCTCTTAGACATACTCCCCACAGACAGTGCCAAATTGTGGACAGCGGCTCCCCGGGAGACTTAGTGCCCCACAAAAGGATGGGATGGATGGTGCGTGGATGTGATGGACTGCTAGTGGGTCGTGTTTGCATGGTGTCTTGGTTGCTTTTATGATTTGAAATGTCGTAACCTCATTTATCATGTTTCGTTCGATATTTAGTCGGGGGACTATGCTTAAGACGATGCCACCATATTTTAGGTAATATGCAACCACTTAATAAAGGGCTTGAACATGAATATCTAGAGAGATATCATGAACAACTCGCTTTTGCGCCCCATTCCCAGATGGGGAATAACTTCTTAGGCTCAATCGGAGAGTGGAGTTCAGGAGTGTGAAGTCTATTCAAATGGAACAAAAGCTTTATCATTGTATTCACATGATGTTTAACATTTTAACCCGATTCCTAGTTTATGTCTAGGTGGTTTATCACATATTATTTACCAAGAATTGTGTTTTAGCCAAGTGAACATGAGATTCATTTCATGCATGATTTATTTAAATCTAAAGACAAGTCAAGCCAACAAATCACATGATGAATATTATCTAAGAGTTAATCATGATAATAAACATGTTATGCCAAAATAGAAAAATGATAGAAAAGAGATCGTCACCAAAGTAGTGTGCCCTCGGGAAGCTCCATGGATTAGAACACCTTTTGCTTGAGTATGATCTTGGCAAGATCTCGATACTCGGAGGATGTAATGTGGGAGCTTGAATGATGTTTGATTTTGTGATGCTTGGGTTTGATCTGTGGTGCTTGGATGCAATTTGCGGTGCTTGGGCGTGATTTGTGGTGCTTGGGTGAATGTTTCGATGAATATGGTTGAAGATGGATGAGGTGGAGATGAATTTTTGGGTGGAAGGTTAAAGGAGGATAGTGATGGAGGTAGATTAGGCTAGCGCTCTCTCTATTTGGCATAGTAACCTTGCTTTGGCCTTTTTATGATTATGTGGAGAGTTCCCTCTAATCAATTTGGCTTACTTGATCTTGCTCTCCCCTTGAATGAAGGGGTTTAGGACGTATTTATAGGTGCCAAAATATGGAAGGAGACAAGGTAAAACATGCCCGGGACCACATGCTCCCACCGTCAGGCCGGTGCTGAGATCGGTCCGGCGGTCTAAAGACCGGTATGGCGGTTGGAGCTTTTAGCTGTACAACCGTTTTCTGATTGGTTGAGAACTTAAACGTACATTGTACTTAAAAATTTCAATATGTTATATATCCACTGATCTGGGTCCATTTGAGATTCACGGGGGAATTTGGGCGGATATTAGATCCGTTCACCACTCCATGCTTGTTTTTGTGTCGAAATACAAATACGTCCATAACTTTTAATCCTTGACTCCGATTGAGGAGCCGTTTAAAATTCTGGAAAGCTTAGAGCAAGGGCTACAAGATGAGAGGAACATTTATGAGAGAGGATCCAAGGTTGAGATCTTGCCTTTGGTGTTCATCATTTCCAAGTCCACTATTGTTATCATCATCGGGTGGTGCGAGGACTTAAGAGACACCGATTAGGGTGTTTATAGGAGTGCAGCTCCAGGCTGGAGAATAAATAAGCTTTTGCTGAACTTGTTATAAAGAACTGCTAAGAAAAGGTTTTATTCTATTAGTTGTAGTGCTTTCTAAAGACGAACTGGAAAAAGAACCCCCCAAAAAAACATGTATGCATTGTGACTTGTACCCGCTACTGTAGTTTTGCAACTTGTCGAGCAAATGCTCTTTAGATGTTTATCCCAGGCTATATGGACTATGGTAGTGTGGAAGCTCTAGCCAAATGGAATCTACTAGAGCAACGTGTTTACAGGAGTTTAAAATTTTAGGTATTGATTGTCTTGTTTTGAGTACAAGAAGCTATGTGAGCCTAATTCAAAGAATTTAACAGAAGAGAGTGACTGGAGAAGTGGCCTAAAATGTTTCAGGTTAATGTGAGCTTGCACGAACTTTGTTTCACTGTGGTATGCCCAGATTCTTGACTGGGACCCATGAAATACTTTTTATGTCGATGATCTTTTTCCCCGTAACTTTTGTCATAGGAGACCTAGCATTCTCTTTCGTCAAGCATTGTAATACATAACTGCTATTAACTATTTGTTGTACACAAACACACTCACCAATGCATACTGAATATATTTCTTTTTATAAATCTTTATTTTGCTGGAGTTGCTCACATTTGGACGGAGGACCCCTTTTGCGGAGTTGTTCGCTAGGATTGATGTAGCACTGTGAAACATGTTGCTAATCGCTTTCGTTATGACCAGGTAAGAGTTAAAGTCTATGTGCATGGCCGGTGTGTTAGATCTATCATAATCCAAGAGAGCTCCTCAATATTGGAAATATACTTTTCATTCTCTACGCTAGATATATCCTGATGCAGGATATTGCCATTGCTACCATGGGTCCTATCAAGAGTTTGCCCGACTACAGCTGGTTCAGAAGAAGGACTTACTGGAACCGCTATTAGGTTACTCTTTTTTGGTCTTGGTTATCCCTCTTAACAAGGGGAGCTTCCTATAAAAAAGAAAATTGATGCCTTCCCATGCACAACAGAAAGCTGAAGAGCCATCTGTGTTGCTTTTGTGATTCAACGGTTTTGGTGTTTCACAATTTTAGTTTCCAACATTCAATCAGATCAGACAATAAAATGCACCACTTCTGATTTTTGATTTTGGAAGGATTTTTCCTCTTTGTGGCCCAAGTGGGCACACCACTGTATTTTTTTGCAACAATATAGTGAGCTGTTGTAATGAGAATCTTTTCCTATACACTCAACCTCCGTTGTTGAATGGAAAAATTATCTAAGCTACATCCGTGAAAAGTGTGTTATCTCCATAATTTTATCTGTGAACTAATTTTGGAGAACTTGTGATGTCGTTTTCTTATCCTAAAGGTAGAGCAACTATTTAAAGAGGCTCCTTGAGAACTAGAAAACATGAGGAAGAAACCCTCTCCTCCAAAGCCCACCCATGGTAATGAAAACCCCATCCAAAAAATTCAAAACCCGATCCGAAAATATTCAGAAAAATGGATATCCGAAATTTGATTCAGATTCGAATAACGATGTTACAAATGTAGGATAGTTTCGGATATCTGAAATATCTAAAATTCTTGGATTGCTTCGGATATTTCCGGATATTTTGGATATCTTAGGATTTGGATATCCGAAATATCCAAAAAAATATCCAAATATATCTGAAATTATTTTCATTCGAATATCCGAAATATTTTGATCGGATATCCAAAATATCCGAAAAACCCGAAATTATTACATTAAAAATAAAAATATTTTTTCCCGGATATTGATGAGTGCGTTATTTTGAGATGTTTTGCATAGTTATATACACTCATTTGACTCGAATTTGGAACAGTTATTCTGTTTAATTTGGGAATTTTATAAAATAATTGAAATGGATGACTACTCGAGGGATGTTTTTTGTGTTTGATGTGTTTCAGGTCATTTGAGGCCTGAGATTAAGTAGAAGCCTTGGCGGAGAATTATCGAGCAAAATTTGAAAGCCGAAGAAGCCCGAGAAGCGGCATGAGTCATGTGCACGAAGAAAAGGGCACATGGCCCTCATCTAGTACCGCCCGCCCGGGCAGAACCCCATTCAAATCTCCCCCGGAATCCGGCGAAGCTTTTCCCCCCTCATTCAACTCGGCTTTTTCAAGGGGATTTCTTGTAACACCCCGGTTTTAGAGAAATAAAACACATAAAAAATAGAACCGAAAATCAGACAGAGTTTCGTTTGTAGATTTAATAAACCGGCCAATAAGGCTTAATATACAAAACCTTTTCAAAACAAAACTAACAAAACCAACAAAACCCAAGGCGTTACCGCCGCACTCCGCTCAACAGAAGAGTGCAAGGCTAAACAATCCAACAATACAACCCAGTTTCTATAATGGTCTATTTATTACAACATAATCAAAATAGAAATAAAATGATAACTCCAATACAACTGTTATATTCAGAGTAACTCTATACGAGTGTCAGCGGAAGCAAACGATATCCTCACGTCAAACAGACCTGTAAAACATTCTACCATTCTACTTCCCAAATGTGACAAATTCACAAAGGATCGTCGTAGCCCCACCATAAAAAGAAGACATGGGGAAAAAGGAAATAACACGTCAGCAAAATTGCTGGTAACCATACTCCATCGAGTAAAAATAATCACAATAGTAAAATATATATAGATGTATATATAATAGATATAAATTGGGGAGTAATGAATCGAGATGTAAAGAGTTGGAATCATAACTAAGGTCGATTGACCTCCAAGACAAGTCCTATAGTCAACTAGCTATAGACTAGCCAATAACATCTTAATGAATCTCACGAATAACTCAACTTGCTTCTAAAACCAAATAGTGTGCCAATGGTCTTAGTCGACGATTCCTAGTCTCGGCCATGTGGCTACGTGGACTAATAAACTCAAAACGATTCGGTCTCTCGGCACTGGTAAGCCATCATAATCGCTTAACACTTCACATTGGGAGAAGCATAAAGTCCACATCGGGACTACAAATTTCAAAAAGTAACCAGTTACATCGCCACTCACCTACATGTCAAGAACCATGTAATCGACAACCTATAAGCCTCAAACCAAATAACGTGTATATACTCATATACAAATCTCCTTTCGAGATATCCAACCAATCATAATCCTCATACCATAGAGATACACCCAATCGGATTCAAATGAATAACACAACCTATGGCACGGGTTCCCAAAAATTATTCAATATCTCGGTTCAGTGTTTAATCTGATAAACTAACCACCAATCATAATCAAAGGTTATCACCTCAATACACCACTCTACATGGTTCTAACCAATCAGTTATAACTCTAGCTTAATCATCTAAACTCATAAATATGACTCAAATAGGATCTCATACGAACCTATACAAATACCCAATCATAATATTATCAACCGATCTCACGGTTTCATTTAATCATCTATATAGCTAATTAATCTTAGCTAAAATTAGTTAAGTAAGAACACCATTGAAATGATTTTACTTTCAACCAAATCCAAATGATAAACTATTTTTACATTTCAAAAATCAGTTTGAAAGGATAAAGCATGTTACCTGATAATCGAATCCAAATCAATTAGCAATCCAAGCCAATTCAAGCCCAAGCTAATTCAATCACAATTCTCCCATTAAATTCACATAAGAATTCACTGAGTAACAATTAATTAACCAAATCAGAATTTATAAAACAAATTCCCAAAACTGAATTGAAACCTTGATTAAATTGAAATCAGAAATTAGAAGGTAAAGGCCAATTACCCAAAACAATTGATAAAAGGGGGAGATGGCGGCTCAGGAGGAGGCAACGGCAGCTCGGTCGCCAGACCTCAGTTGCACCGATGGAGGGCGAAGCAGACGGTGGCCGTGGCAGCCCACCTCCAATGGCTCGCACCGAGATAGAGTGAAGCAGAGCAAGAATCCAGGGAGAAAGAGTGGCGGGCTGGAAGACCAGCCTAGACCTCCCATGGCCGGCCCACCATCAAGTGGTGGTCGCCGATTAGCGAAGCAGCAGTGGTAGCCGCGAGCAAGACAGGGCGGCAGCTCCTGGTGGTCGCATCACAAATTTGAGACAGAAGAAAAGGCGAGTCTCGCCTGGTGGCGTCCGACGAGGAGCGAAGGAGCACCAGTGGTGGTTGCCGCCCACAACCAAGTAAAGAGAAAGAGAAATGGTGAAGTGGTGGGTGAGGTGTTGTGTATGTGTCAGGTGAGAGAGACAGAGAAACAAAAGAGGAAGCTTTCCTCTTTAAGAAGGAAAGAGAGATGCGGTGAAGGAGATGTAAAAGAAAAGGGATTTCCTCCCTAGTTAAGTAAATTTCAAAAATAATATCTCTCTTATAATAATATAATTTAAAAAATATCTCACCAATTATCACACATATTATAAATACAAAATATTTTATCCCACCAAATAAAAATGAAATCACATCTTTTATAAATTCGAAAATGAACCAAATAATATATATTTGATATTTGAAAACTCGTAAATCGAATAATTATTCCACCATAATATAAATAAACTATTTTCTAATTTTAAGCAAATAGACGGGTATTACAGTTCTAAGGTTTGCAATTGTGGGCTTCTCTTGGTGAAATTGAGTGGTGTTCTTCACTCTTGAGGTAATTCTAATCCTTTCCACTCATAATTTGAGATTGAATTTGGAGTTTGTGTTGTGGAACCCTAGAAATTGACAATTTGGTGATTTTGGTGATTTGGGTATTTCTTTGTGCAATTGGGATTTGTTTGAGTTGCATGTTATGAGATTGTGATTTTGTGTTTGATTTAGTCCAATGTTATGAGATGGGTGATTAATTCTTGAGTTTGTGATTGAGTTGTTCTTGTGGGTCACTCTTGGTGATAATTGTTGATTGAGCTTTGGGGGTGTTTGTTGTGTTTTAATAAGGAATTGGTGGTTGTGTTTTGTTGTGCTTGATCATAATTGAAGTTTGGGGTTGTGTTGAATCGATGTTGTGAAGTTGGAGTTGATTTTTGTTGAGGTTGAATTATTGTGATCATCGTCCGGCGAGGTGCACGAGCTGGTGCGGGTGGTTCTTCCTCCGCCTCTAGGCGAGGGACTAAGCAACAACCTCCCCGCCACCCAATGGCCACTCACGCTTTCAATCTTTATGGGATAAACTTTTTCGATCCATCCCATTCGACTCATTATAGTCAGCTTTTCAATCGCACCATCTCCCCTACTCGGTTATATCACGAGCCCACTGCCCAAATCTTGAGGATTCACCGGGAGGTTACCTAGCTATTTGCATGTTGACCCTTGAGTTTCTTAGCTCTTTCACCCTCCTCCCTACGCGGCGTGCCTCATCCTACTATCATGAGATCTCCTTCCAACTCATGAATGAGCCACGTCAGTTGGGTAATGATGATGTGGCACGTATTTCCGGTTGGCACCGTGGCCGGATTTTGCCCCCTTTCCTGTGACCATCCTAACTATTCTCCGAGGGATTTCTAGTATAGAATCACGGGTCAAACCGACTATAACCCCCAGTCGGCCAAGGCCTCTAGTATTAGTAACCCCGTCCTTCGCCTCGCCCATCGAATCTTAGTTTCTACTATATTCTTTAAGAATGATTTGGGTGGGGTGACTCAGGATGACATGTTCATCCTATGGGCTCTTACTCAGGAGGTTCATGTTTCCATTGACCCTGCCGCTTAGTTGATGACCCGTTTGACGAAAGTTGTGGGTCAAAGGAGGACGGTGTCAATTCATTGCGGTTGTTTGATAACCCACATTGCCGCCCACTTCGACATTCCCTTTGATAACCTAGAGGCAATGAAGGAGTCTAATTTTTTTGACCTACACAACCTGACCACCTCTCAGATGATCGCCCCACACCCTACTCAGCACGACAGGTTTTGGTGGAATGTGGGGGGTAAGCATATGGTCCTTCTACCTAATAGGGTGAAGACCACCATCCAAAACCCTGCCAACTATATCCTTACACCTGATGCAGATGTGGAGGTTGATGAGGGGGAGGACGATAAAGATGATGAGGGTGATCGTGATGGTGACCATACTAATGTCCCTGGCCCGAGCGGGGCGAGTACTTCTGCTCCTCCTGCTGATCAAATTCCATTGTGGGTTCCGGCCCACTACTTTGATGAGGCGGAGCGGTCATTTCGTATGATGGACGATATGTACCGCCGGCAGCTTGATCCCACCTATCCACTGTAACACCCCCAACCTTCAACACAGGCTGATGGTGCTACCAAGATCCGCTTTCCTAGTTGAGGACTGACCCCACAGACCATCACAAGTCTTTCCAGAATGCTTT
>BSSO01007086.1:0-11308 GCA_030267885.1 Mesembryanthemum crystallinum | reverse complement strand
CAAAGCATGCTGGAAAGACTTGTGGTGGTTTGTGGGGTCAGTCCTCAACCAGGAAAGCGGATCTTGGTGGCACCAGCCGACCCATGTGAGGGGTCGGGGTGTTACAATCAACTCAACCAAAAATTTAAACTTATGGTTAGAGGCCAATCAATGCAATTATATATCTCCTAATACGCCCCTTCACGCGAATGTCCTTTGGGCTTGAAGCGTGGATCAAGCACTAGCCCACCATACCTTGTGCTTAGAAGGCTCAACTATAAGAGGAAACTCAACCATATATAGGAGCAAGGGGGTTCCCATGATTCGAACTCATGACCTATTGGTTAGTGAATCTCTGATACCATGTGAAAGAACTATCTCAACCAAAAGTTTAAATTTATGATTGGAGGCCTTAATCAATATATATATCCTAATAAAAAAAGGCACTTAGTTCAGCCGGCAACTGACAATTAGTAAATGGAGTGATCTAGTTTCTGCAACTAGGGATACAAATCGAATGGGTCGGTTGAGGGTGAACAACTGAACATGGTGGTGGCCACAGTGGGGTTAGGAAGGCAATGGCGAATTGGCGATAGCAGTGGCGATAGGGCGAATTGTGGTAGGGCTAGGTTAAGGAATCCCAATTTTCTCTCATATCCCTCACTACCAATTACCATTGGCCTATATACAACCACCACCGCCCTATCGATCTATTAGATTTTGTTGTGCTTCCATTAATATTACTTGAAAGGAATTGTACAACTATGATGGTCTCTTTTTTAGAATGGGATGACAGCAAGAATAATCTTGACACTACTGGTCTTTCGCGATGGAAGATACCGTCATAAGAGATATAATTTCTTATGGTGAGTTGAATTTAATACTTTAAGTCATTTTGGCATGAAACTTCAACTACTCAAAAACTGATATTTATCTACAAACAAAAAAACTAATATTTCTAAGCAAAAATTCACTCGAATAGTCGTGGCTGCGAGTTCCTCGTATCAAAAAAATAAAATAAAATAAAAGCAAAAAATCCAATAGTACCTTAAGGAATTAAAGTACTTTTTACTAAGCATCATTTATTAAAACAAAAAATCATGTAATCATGTATAATTTCGTCATAACATATGGTTATGTGCTCCTCATGTGGCACTCAAAGACGCACCTTAATGACTACTATAACTAGTATAAGTTCAAATTTATTTTTAAATTATTTTAACATCAAAGAAATATTCAGTCATACAAATAAATGTCCTGCACCACAATTGCACTATGCGTATACGACCTACTGAGGCTGGGCTTAAAAGTCACCCATTACACTCTCATAGTCATCCATAAACCATTTTAGTTCACCCTTAAATTCACAACTTTAATTTGAAAAATCACGTATAATACTCCGCAGTTATCACGAATAGAAAATATTCAAAGTCACCCTTAACTTTCTTAAAGTCACCCTAAATCTGCTGAAAGTCGCCTCACATGATATAAGACCACTGTACCAGAGAGCAGATTAATTAGCTCTCAGTCATCATATGGGGTCTTTTATTGGATGCTCAGTTAGAAGCATCTAACCATTTGTCTAGCTAGCTAGCTACTAAAAAATAAGAGAAATTGGAAAATTTTAAGAATTATAGAAAACGCCAAAGCTAAGCCCTGATGGATTAATTGAGAAAAGGGAACGATAAGAGGATAGAGCATATGAAGCAAAAATATAGTTTTTGTGTGAATTAATGAAGTCAATCCAAGTAGCTAGCTAGAATAATAAAATGCCTTAAACTTGTAGTTGTAGCCAATTATTCCATTAATTAACGAAAATTAGAAGCAAAAATGATGATCAAATTAACTGTGTACAGCTAATCGCCAAGTTAGTGCTTAGCCACAAATTGAGTAATAATTAATGGCTAATTAATTTTAAAAAGTTTCATCTCATAGCCTGAGAATTAAACATGTAATAATAATAATTAAGTAGCAATCCTGCTTCTATAAATACCAAAGAGCTCCTTAATTATCTGAGCAAATCAGCAAGCAAGGAAGCAAATTATACTCCTTGTTATTTTCCATATTAGTAGTATTCATTTATTTTCATTACTAAAATTAAATCAAGCATCATCATCATCATCATCATCATCATCATGTACAAGCTTACCATCATTGCCCTTCTCGTTGTGACTCTATCAGGTTTGTGTCTCTTTCTAATTTACCTCCCTTCGTTCCATGCATTGACATTAATCATAATAAGGTGAGGTCTACATTAATTAATTTCTATACTATAGTATGTGTTGATTTACATATGAGTATTTAAATAATTTATTGGGTCTCCACTAATAACAATAAACTGTGTCTCTATTTTCCTTTTCCTTACCTCGCAGCTTTATTTTTTAACTTTCTTGGGCATAGCCGTATGTCTAACAGTTAGTCGACCCAATCCAATTATTGATATTTTTAATTTAAAGTCTTCCATATTGGACTAAAAATCTTGATTACCAATGGAGATCTAGCTATATATTTATGCGAATTCTTAGGTACACCCATATGTATAACCGTTGAACGACACAATCATACATCATTATTCGCAATTTACATGTGGTTTCTGCGACGATGTAGGGTGACTTGACTAAGTCGTCTAATATGATACAGTAGTTAGATGATTGCATAAGAATATTACTCGATCATATCTATTTACCGTGTACGTTTTTATTTTATGTATGTAGTCTCGACGCTGCTGGCCCAAGATATCTGCGGCGAGTTTGATGTGCAAGCATGCGTAGAAGAGGTGGTACGAAACTGTATTAATGGTAACCAAGACTTTGGTCGTGATTGTGAAGGGGAAGTTCGTCTTCATGCGAATGCATTCTGTGGCTTTAGAAATTTCAATTGTATCCCATTTAGGAACTGATAAGTTGCTTAAGTGAGGGCATATTACATTTACAATTTTACATATAATTAAACAATTTAAGTGTGCTTCTTCTTCTTCTTCTTCTTCAATTCCGTACGTACTTATATCTGTAAGAATATGTTGTGATGATTTATCTCATCAATATATGTAAGTGTGCGCTTGTGCCTCTTTTTTCCAATCTTCTGTTTGCTGGACTTCTACATAAATGTAATTGTTGTTTTGGTTTTGTTGTATTGTTGCATATGTATTATTCTCTGGAAAGAAAAAATTAGTAGTAAATTGTTCTTCGTACTTTGGTGCTTTTCAAGTTGTTAGGAGTGAAAATGCATAATTGTCACTCATTTAGGCTCCGCTTGGTAGGGCGAAATCATTTTCCCGAAAAATAAATTTCCCATTTTCCATTGTTTGGTTCCCTAAATTTGAAGAAAACAATTTTAGCAGAAAATAATTTTTCTAAAATGAAAGGAAAATGTTTTCCTTTTAAAAACAGGGAAGTCGATTTTCCTGTGCGAACGTCAATACCTTTTTCAAGCCGCTTCCTCCTCTAACGTCATATTCTCTGAACCTATCTCCACTCTCTCTTTCTCTAACTCTTCTCTCTCTCATCATCTTCATCTGATTCTCTCAAAACCCAGATCAGTAAAGTATTTTAAACCTTCGTTTTCTCCACATATTCTGTCCACTTTCTAGTGGAGTCAAAAGATTCACGACCTTTTGGCTTCAGAATATATTGGACTAAATCAAAATGGTTAATAAATCTGTCTGCACTTCTTATTTATTGTGAAGATGCTGATAGTTGTCGTACTTCAGATCAATGATCAAACGGAAACAGCCTCTCTGTTCTCACAGGGGTAAGGTTGCGTACAACCGACCCCCCCTTACCCCACCTAGGTGGGAGTCTCTTTGAAAGCATTGGGGTAATATTAATGTTGAATGTCTTTTCTCCACATATATGGTACTGTGAAGACAACAATGGTGAGGAAGCATTAGAAGCTGACAACCACTGGCGGATGAATCTACGATTCACCGAGCTCTATATAGGATTATTAATCCTTCTATTTTCTCTCGCCTCATCGGTAATGGACAATATTTATCAAGAATTCGCTAATTTCATTTGCTCTGAGAATTGGAATGGCAACTACAGTGATACTACCTCCGTCGTACTGTAACTTAGACATTTTGACTTTAGAGGTCAAACTGTGGAGTTTCTAAGGAATGAGCTCCCTGAAAAGAAGATGCACCTTGGTGGTATGAGTAGTCCCATCAATCCATTTAAGCTAAATCCTCAACCATCAAATCCTTGGGGTATTACATTGATTCCTTCACAATTTTACGTCATCGATCACGGCTGTCTGTCTAGGTCCTTTGTGATAACATTAGCACAACCATTGAATTTAGGAGGTTAGTGCGAGTTTGACCTTCTCGGTAAGCTTGTCATGGAAAACGATTTCCATGTCTTCTACCTCCTTATCGTAGGTGTTATAGGTGGGATTCTTTTGTAAGAGCTTCGCGAGGCCTTGGAGCCTCTTGTTGAATTTTTCATGCACCATGTGGTGGAGGAGTGTAGTGCTTATTACCATCTCCATCATCGTTAGGTTTAGACTTAATCTGATCTCTTCCCTTACCTTTAGTTTCTTGCGCTTTCTCTTGCATGCATCCATGCATTTTCTTAGGCAAAGTAAGCACGGAAATGAAATTGTTGCTTTGCATGGAAAGATTTTGACTTGCTCGACTTGAGCTTGAAGGAGGTGGGGGATGTGAGGAGGGCAACTGGAAACCATTTCCTGTTGGTAGGAAAAAAACTGTCCATCTCTCATTTAATGTTTGCTGATGATCTCCTTCTATTTGGAGAAGCTTCTTCTGAAAATTTTGACAATGTGATAAATATTCTTGACATCTTTTGCAAGGCTTCTCGGATGAAAATTAATTGTGAGAAAAGTAAACTCATTCTCTCCAAAAATGCCTCACCTGCTACCTGTGATCTTGCTGAAGGGAAACTGGGGGTGAAGGTCTGTCAGGACCTGGGTATTTATTTGGGGTTTCCCCTCCTTGCCAAAAGACCAAAACACAAGGACTTGAGGTTTATTGTGGATAAAATGAAAGGTAAGATGGCTAATTGGCAGGCCAGCTGTCTCTCTAAAGCATGGAGGCTTTGTCTTGTTAAAGGCACTCTTGGTGCTATACCTAATTATTACCTCCAATGCCTTAACCCCCCTGTTAAAACCCTTCAACAAATGGATCAGATTATGTGTGGGTTTCTTTGGGGTGATATTGAGGAAAAAAAGAAAACACACCTTATTAAAAAAGAGACTGTCTTTAAACCCAAGGAGTTGGGTGGTTTAGAGATTAGAGATTGCAGATCCATCAACATTGTGCTGAAATCTAAGTTGTGCTGGAACATGGTTCATAAAAGAGATAATCTAGCTACAAAAGTTCTTAAGGCTAAATATGTTCATGGCAAGCATGATATGATTCATTTCCACTCTGGCTCACACATTTGGCAAGGTATGGAAGAGGGTTGGCACCTTTTCTGGGAAAATTCTATGTGGGTTGTGGGCAAAGGGGATACCACCTCTCTTTGGTTTGACAATTGGATTGGTAAGGGCTCTCTTAGATCCCTGATTGCTGATCCTTTACTCCCCCATAAGTCCTTCATGACTGTTAGTAATATTGTGATTAATAATGAGTGGGGTCTGGATGGCTTGTCTTTCTGTCTCCTTGACAACATCTCCATGTGGATTTCTCTTATTCCTCTGTTTGAACATGCTACTGATGATTTTCCATCCTGTGATTTTACTCATAATGGGAAATTTTCTAGTGCGGAAGCTTATGCAAAGCTCATATCCTCCAAAGTTAATGATGATGGTAATTTGCAATGGATTTGGAAGTGTATGTGCACTCCCAACATTCAATTTTTTATTTGGTTAGCTTGGTGGGACAAAATTGCATGTAAAAAAACTCTTGCTATGAGGAATATTGTACCTGATGCTACTTGCCAAATGTGTAATTTGCATGATGAGAGCACTTTGCATGCCTTAAGAGATTGTAGCTATGCTAGAGGGGTTTGGAATAACTTTGATCCACCTGACACCTTCTTCTATACACCTCTTAAGGAGTGGCTCAAATCTAACCTCCATTCACATGAATCATATAACTCCCTGCCTTGGTCAGTTCTCTTCCCCTTCACCTTATGGCACATATGGCTGAGGAGAAATCAGTTCTATTTTCAAAACAACCTAATTCCAACTCCCTCCTGGATTAGGACAATCTAGTGCAAATCACGGGAATTCCAGTCATGGCACAACCCTATCATTCCCCCTCGTGCTAATACAGTTGTCCAAGTGGGCCGGACCCCTCCCCCACAGGGTTGGATTAAGCTAAACTCGGATGCAGCATTTTCTTCTGTGTCACATTGTGCAGGTATAGCTAGAGTGTTTAAGCGACAAAGTGGAGTCTGGATTATGGGATACTAGTGGAGTACGAAAGCTAGCAACGCAACCATGGCTGAACTGCTAAGTATCAGAAGAGGGCTTCAAGTGGCTGTTGAAGAAGGGTGGCAAAAACTGATCATTAGCACGGATTGTTCAGAAGCAGAAAGGATGCTTAACAACAAACACTCAACAATGACTAAGTACTCAAATGTTTTGCTCGATTGCAGGAAGTATCAACAGGATCTCAGTGAAGTGCACTTTGTCTACCAACCGCGGGAAACAAATCAAGTGGCTGACCTTTTGTCCAAGGATTGTTTATATAACTGGTCTTTGCATTGTACTGTAACTAAACTCTCACATTCTCCAAACTTTTGTAAGGCTAAGTATGAGGATACTCTCGCTCTTGTAATGTTTCTATGACTTAATGAATAGAGGACTTGCTTTCTGACCAAAAAAAAAAAANACACGGAGGTGGGGGATCAATAAGTTGACAAATCAACCTTGTGAGCGACTACTATCTGAGCCAAACCTTTTTGGTTCATATGTCTTTGCTTTCCCAATCAAGGATCAAGGATAATTTAGAAGAAAGAAAGATAATACTCCCTCCGTTCTCACATGAAGGTTACATGCACTATTCATTTGAGAAATCTGGAGGGAGATAAAATTACCCAAATATCCTTAAAAACGATGATTGTGACACTTTATACATGAAGGATATGCAAGTAGATATTTTTATCAAGTTTGGGGATTTTATTGTCCAAAAATAGGAAGTGTAGCTTTGATTCAAAAACGGCTCAAAAGACAAATGTAACCTTCAATTCATTCAAGAATGGATGGAGTATCAAAGATTTAGAAAAATGGTACTCTAATTGAATTACCAAATACAATAGTCTACTTCCTTGATTTTGTCTTTTGTTTTTTTTTGCTTTTTCCTTTTTTTTTTTTTTTGACCCCTTGACTGGAACCCTTATAATTTGGAAATGAAAGTTTTGAAAATCGAAAGCTTGAGAACCATGATAAGGAAGGCTTCCATATAGCACATATATCGAATCGAGGTTATGTGTTTGGTTTAGTTTGGGTTTGATGGTTATTACCTACGAGTGAAGGCATATCGTTAGCTGTGGGGTGCATGGTAAAACTTTTGTGGCTTTTTTAGAAAATTTGTCACGATAAAATAAAATCTAAATTGACCAAATTGGTATTTTTAGTGGTCATTTCGCGATAATATGGTATTTTTTTAATCTACGGGTGACATTAAGGTATTTTTTTGTGGCCACTTTTGGCACATAGGTCCAAAAATGGGAATTAAGTGAGAATTTCCGGCGAAATTCGAACTTAAAGTATTTTTACTAATTTTGAACCATTTTTTTCTTTTCCTTCTTTCCTTTCCCACTACTTAGAAAGTAAAAGAAATGAAAAACAATTAAAAGAAATGGTACAAAAAATACATGAAAATGAAATCTCGTCGGAAATTCTCACTTAAACTCCATTTTTGGACCTATCTGCCAAAAGTGGCCCCAAAGAATACCCTAACGTCGCCGGAGACAAAAACAATACCATATTGTTGCGAAGTGGCCACAAAAAATACCCATTTGATCAATCAGGATAAAATAAAATAGTGGCTAATTTGTGCTACGAGATATTTATGATTACAACTAATTCACCACAGGAATAATGTATATGTTGATGGCTATTTTTTTTCTTTTCTTGGCAATGCATATTGGATGATTGAGGTCTCAAGTTGAAAATCGGTCCCCTAGTAATCTTTCCCCTACTTTTTTTTTTGTTTCCTATTTTGCCACTGCTAAATGTGTGGGTAATAAGTTACTCGCCACATAAACCTTTTTGGTTAAATGAAAGTATACCACATGTTATTTCATGACTAGATTTTGGCATGCTACTAGTACAAGAGTGTGGTTATATTATTTCTTATAGTAGCCATTAAAACATTTGTCCTATGGCTATTAACCAAATTGCCACGGCGTTATCAACCACGGCTTGTCACAGAAAAAATTCCTATGGCAAAACACTTTTGCCACGGAAGTTTCATATGTTAGCCACAAAATATTATAATGGCGCTTGTGATAATTTGTTTTTTGTGATATAAGAGCTATAAACTAGCGACAATCTTAAATTAAGAGCAACAGGATTGCAACATATATATAAAACACACTTAAAATTTATTTCATTAAAATAGAAACCTTACGTACACACATATATGTAAAAAGAAATGACACACAAGCCTAATAAAGCGCGCACACAAACATACACACAAGCTTAATTAAGAGCAAAAGGAATGAAACACGTCCTCTTGGAACTTAATTATTAAGCCTAAAATATGAAGAGTCAGAACATAGTCCTCGACGGTTGCAAAGGCCAGAGCAACACTGAGAATCTCTTGAACAAATATATCCCTGGGTCGTGCAGCTTAAACGTGCGTCACTCTTGTTGCGACAATCTACTCGTCTATATGCACACAGTGTTTCTGCACGATCTTTACCTCGCACACAAATTTCATGTATGTCCTCCAACAACTGAACAGTCATCTGGTTTCGTCTCCTCAGCAATACATTCTTCCTTGTTAAACTTCCCATTATCTTCACAAACTTTGGCCAGCGTCGTCGAAACTGCATACATGCATAAATTATACGAGTACATATATACTATCATATGTAAATAAATAATTCTAACTATGTATATATATCACATTTTGGCCAGAGTTTTCTTAATGGGAACTACCTTATAAAAATAATTTCCCTCGACGAACCCACACATTACACCTGCTTATGGCTAATTTAAAGGATTTTGTTCTTGATTTGCCCTTACGTCTAGTAATAGTTGTAATTTTTTTTTTTTTTGTGCTAAGATAAATTGTCCAAAATACCCGTCGAAAACGGTTTAATTTGCAACAAAAGAAAAGGGGGTAAGAGGCTTTTTATTTTGTTCATCTCAGCAAAATAATACACTTATTATATAAAACATAAGGGCAAATCGAGAACAAAACTCCTAAATTTGGTCGAAATTAGGTGTAAGGTGCGTGGGTCCGCCACGGAAATTTACTTTTGTAAGTTGGTTTCCAACAAAATTGAATATATAATAAGGAGGTTTTTCACAAAAAGTAATATATAAAAAGTAGTGTCCCATTAAATAAAAAAACCCTAAATTAAAAATTAATGTAAACTTAGAATGATGTTATCAAAGAAACAAAATTAGAGAAAGAGACGCAAACCTGATAGTATAACAACAAGAAGGGCGACGATAATAAACTTCATGTTAGTACAGTATAGCCTAAAAATTATTAATAGAGAAGAAAACCTCTTTATTAATGGTCGACCACTAACTTGACGACTTATATATATATATATATAGCTGTACTCTATCATTTGATTTTCTCATTTGCTTCTATTTTCATTCTTTTATACTTTAGGATTGATTATTGTATACATGGTTTTGCTTCACATGCTCAATTTTTTAATTGTATTTTTCTTTAATTGATTCATCAGGGTTAGACTTGTTAAAAGTTGATCGAATAGGGAACTCAACCCCAACGTCACCTATTTTATTTTATTTTATTTTATTTTTTTTTGTGCAATGAGAAGCTATATTAACTAGTTAGCAAAACTACCTAGGAAAAAAAATTTAAATAATAAGTACATAAATTGTTTTTATGGGAAGTGAAGTACAAAAATTGTTTTGATCCTCAAATTAAAACAACCCGAATATAATAAATTGCATGACCTTTTCACTTGTTCTATAATTGTTTGTTTCGATTACATTCTCTTACTGTATCTGTTTATAAATGAAGTACGAAATATCTCTAGTTAAAAAAAAAAAACAAAGAAACAAAACAATATTGCAAATATTTAGGAAAAATGGACGCAAATAATCCAACAAATGGGGCATTTGACAACAGTGGGAAGTTCCCAAATGGGCCATACAAAGGGACACTTAAGCCCGAAAAGGAAAAGCTTTGTTGTTTAGGTGGTTATTGGACTCCATCACTTATAAAGCAATTACAACCCTCACATATTTCCGATGTGCGACTTGGGGTGTTACAGAATGAGCAAGAAGAAGGGGTGAGGACTACTTCAAAGAGGGAGGAAGAGGTTCAATGGTTGGTTCCCTTCAAATTAAATTTGGGGTACCATGTTGTCTTTGGGGTTAACGAAAAGTTAATCCCGTTAGCATTTGTTACAATGGTGTTAAGTTCGAGTAAATATGGGATTATTATGGGACGAAATTATATGTTGAATTATTATTGTCAAACTCTCAATTTGTTGGATTATTTGCATTCTATTTCTCATATATTTATAATAATTATTTATTTATTATCTTTTTAAGAAAAAAAAAGACATTATATGCCACTAATATACTATATGGCTACTTAATTATAGGCATAAGCTCAAAATAGAGATTGCATAGGAAAGGACTTTTTGTGGCCTCCAATGAACTTTTTTGTATTTCTAATGAGCTTCTTTGATCAAATGTTTACTTTTGATTTTAGTTTTTGTAAGATCATATACTGAAACTTTTACTTAAAAATTTGACAACAACTTTTAAATAAACTTTCCAAATTCGATCACTATATTTTGGTAGAAATTTACAATCAAATTAAAGATTTGTAAGTGTGACCTTAAAGAGGTCAATTAGGACAAAAACAATGGAAACAGAGGGAGTTCCTGCCACACAAAATAGCTAATATACAAACCAGTTGAAATCTCAACTCTCAAGTATATTTGAATAAGGTTAGTGTTGATGTAAAGCAGCAAATACTTGACCTAACCAAGTTCACTCATTAATTATGTGCTTCTTTCACTTCACATCTAATGGGCCTCAAGCTTAGGAATCATTCATCATATATATCAAGCAATTAAATATATAGCTAGAGAGCTTTCTTGTTGGGATTTTTAGAAGATAAAGGAAAGGATTTTTTGCGGGGAACCCCCTTATATAATACACTTTTTGTAAAAAACCCCTTTATATAATTTTTTTTTGTGGG
>BSSO01007085.1:0-11308 GCA_030267885.1 Mesembryanthemum crystallinum | reverse complement strand
TTTGGGTGGTTGCCAGTTGTTAGTTTTTTTGAAAACTCAAAACCAGTTTTTGAAAACCACTTTTTTTGGTTTTCAGTTTTCTGTTGTCAGTTTTGAAAATCAAGCAGGGAATTGTAAGCACACAAAAATTCAGCTTTAAAATAAATTTTTACAAAGAGTTAAAAAATTTTCAAAATAAAAAACTGACAACCATCCCGAACAGGGCCTAATGTACTCAAGTCTGATAAGATAATAATAATTTATGCTCTTAATTCAATATTAACAGAAAATACTAATGATCCATTAAAAGTTATTGAAGGCCCATCAAAAACAAGAGTCAGGACAAGTTTTCAACCTTAGATTTACTATGATGGGCTGAACTTGAAAGAGGCCCAATGGGCTTTGGTACATAGATTGCTCACTGTACTTGGTCTCATTGTGTGGGCCCAAATTAGTGGGCCCCACCAAAACCCAAAAATAAATAGTGCAACATAAAATATGAGGCGAAAGCCAGTTAAAGTAATATGAGTACGTGGCAAATTAGTGGTAGTAAACACCGGAGTAACATGTGGGTACGGCTACCTGTACCTTTTGCTGACCATAGCAACCACGGGCCCATTCAAAGGATGTCGGGTACACGTACAATTATGCTTGATCACAATATCTACTGTATTCACTAATTTCCTTACCCACTCACCAAATCACCATATAAACGCAAAATATTGTATGAGGCGTTGTCCTTTCATGAGGCTATTAGTACGGTGATGTTGATTAAAAGCTCATAACTGATACTAGTGACCAAAAAAACTAAAACTGGTGATACAAAAAGTGGTACTGGTGAAGTAAAAACTAAAAAGTGGTACTAATACGTCATATTTATGAGATAGTTTCGTAGAAGATTGATTAGTGACTAGCATATAGATCAACAAACATCATGTGCAATGGTTGTCATGTAAGATACGGACACGCCAATGGCCAACCTAGTGGCGAAGCTTGACAGGGCCAGAGGGGTGTTGTCATCTCTACAAGCTCAATGATTCCTCTTATAAAGTAGCTTGTCTTGTAGAAAGAATATGGGTGATATATACATTTGTTGATGGTCTCGCTCCCGTAAACCTAAATTTTTGTCTTTGCCATAGTTTTAATAGTGTTCGTGCATCATAGGTCATATCCAAACTAACATTAAAATTTCAACCACACACTCCAAATTGTAAGGAAATAAAAATATAATTCTACCGAGGTATACATTCTCACACAAATCCAATCATCAAAACAGCTGATGTATCACTTTCCATTGATCAAATTCTTGTAATGAGGTTTAATACAATTCTTTGTGAGGCATCATCTACCTAACATAACCACATTCCTGCAATTAGTAGAGTTCTTTGCGTAATTAGTAGTAGTTACTCTTCACTTCTGTTCTGTTCAATCTCTTTCCCATTATGGCTATCTTTATCATCCCAGTTTGTAATTACTAATAAGTCACTATCTCAACTACTTAGAATGACCAAAATCCAAAGACGCTAATGATCTACGTAGTTAACTATGTTTAGACATTGATGACCATATATAAACAAACCGATCAGATGTTCATAAGCGTCAAAATCACCAACAACTAACCCTTTTTTTTTTCAGCAGAATAAAAACGAAAGAAATTAAAAGCTCTCGGATATTTCAACTTAAACAATATAAACTGAATTGAATTGAACTAAGGGTATGTTCATTTCATCTTAGTGAATCCCATTTCAAATCAGTTCGTTTAGTTGAGTTTCAGGTCGTTCCGTTCATGCCATTCACTTTCTCTCTCACGTGTTACTACTTCTGAACTGAATTGAACTAGATTAAATTGAATTGAACTAAATGAGTAATCGAATAAATAATACTAGAATATAAATATGTGCGAAAAAGTTAAGTTACGAAACAGTATTTAATGATATAAATTGGGTAATTTGAAATGAAAACCGCCTGAGTCTCATCACGTACCTGCAAAACATTAACATGACAAACAAACTCCTTCCCCACCACCTGCCACTAAACGCCATGCAAAATTGATGCTACTTCACTCACTCCCCACCCCTCTCTTTCTCTCTCATCCCCTGTTTCTCTTCACATTATACACTCCTTTTATCAACCGCTTCAAAGGCTTCAACTTTGAATTTTTTTAAATTACCCAGTTATTATTTTAGTCCATTGAGAGAATTTCACAAATAAAAAAGGGAAATTGAGAGATGGGGATTGATGGGTTTATGATTCCAGTGGAAGAACAAGTGGGTATAAAGAAGAAAACTTTGGTTTATAGCAGCTGGTTAGTGTTCAATCGAGAGCTTAAAGAGAGCAAAGTTTTGAACTTGGATAAGTATTCAATACTTAGACGCATGCAAATTCATGCTAGGGATCTTAGGATTTTGGATCCTCTGCTTTCATACCCTTCAATCATTTTGGGTAGAGAAAGAGCTATCATTGTCAATTTGGAGGTAAAATTGAATCAAATTGAGTTTCTTATTAATGTGGGTTTGTTCTACTTTTTTCTCTCTCGCAATTTTAGGGTATTTGGTGGTCTCATTTATTTCAAATTGAGTTTTTGTGTGTGGGTTTCAGCATATCAAAGCCATTATCACAGCAGAAGAGGTATTCATTTCTTCACTCTCTCTAGTAACTACTTCCTCTATCCAAATTGCTATTTTAGGATGTCCACAATAACTCACATTTCCAGAATCTAGTAATTTTAATTTTCTTTTTTTGGTGCGAAGATACAAGCTTAAGTTTCTCTCATGTATTACCATTCCTTCAATGCCATTCAACAAGTTCAATTCGGTCCGGATCATTTCAGTTGAAATGAATACTCTAAATCCGAATGGAGGGATTTTAGACTTTTTGCCATATTTGAGGCTTAACTTTGATCATTGTTTGCTAATAGATGGCATTAGTAAGCATAAAAATATGTTTATGACAATGTAATTATCAGTGTAAATCTAACAGCTAAGGTAACTGGCTAGATGCCTCTANATACAGTAGATACTACTATTACTTACTAGGGGCACCTAACCAATGTCCTTAATCTAAGCGGTCAATCATAAACCAAAAGAGATGATCCTCGCTCAATGAATTCTTCGATCTCTAAGTTGCAATATTGACTATTAATTAACCGCCAAGTATTAAATCAAAATTTCAAATGTTTTTCTAAAACTTCTAACAAATCATATTAGGTAATGTGTTTTGCATATTGAGGAAAAGTTCAGCAGTTTTGATTACAAAAGTCAAAAGGGAGTATTTGCCAATAGTTTACCTTTCCTTGTCATTTCAGTTATGCATATACAACTTTTACTTGTTAACATTGGGAAAAACAGGTATTGGTCAGGGACCCATTAGATGAAAATGTGATTCCAGTGGTTGAGGAGCTGCAAAGGAGGCTGGCTTTATCAAGTGCCCTTTTTGAAGGACAGGGGGAAGAGGATGAGCAAACCGGTGCCTCAAATGACATTCAATTTGGTGAAGGAAATGGTAATTGAATACCACTTGATGATTAACCATTTCCTAAGTTGATGATTCTTGAATTGTTTATGTGATTTAAAATAGTTGCTAATACTTTAGGAAACAACCTCTTTTGGCATTTTCTAATATCTTGACATCCCTAGACTTTGCTAGTGGCATGATTCGTATCATTGTAGAACAGTTGTTGATGCAAGAAATCCATCTCAGAAGTAGTTGAATCAAGTATTCTTGTACTGCATCTTTATGTATATATACTGTTCTGATTACCAATGAGTATAAAATGTTGAATGTAGAGTTCCCATTTGAATTCCGGGCACTCGAAGTAATGCTAGAAGCAATATGTAGCTATCTTGATGCTCGTACTGCAGATTTGGAAACTGCTGCTTACCCAGCTTTAGATGAGCTTACTTCCAAGGTAAATTCACTAAACTAAGCAATAAGTTCTTCATACCATTATTATTGTGATGAAGTCATAAACTGGATTTCTACTTGATTTTTTAAACTTTAGATCCTTGAATTACTGTCCCATTATCCATTTTCACTATTAAATGATGTTCATAACTCTAGATGAATGCCCCATGGCCATGGTTACTGAAGCTGCTTTCTATACCTTATCTGATTCATGTACCAAAATATCTTATGTCAACTTTAAAGTTGTGATTTTGATAAGAATGATGACAGATTAGCAGCAGGAATCTGGATAGAGTACGTAAATTGAAGAGTGCAATGACAAGGCTGACAAACCGGGTTCAAAAGGTGCAATATGTGATTAACAGCTACTTGCAAAAGACTATGTTCTTGGCTGAGTTCTTAGAGAGAGATTTTTATCACTTATTTTGGTTAATTTGCCATTTATTCGGATGCTTGTTAGGTACGAGATGAGCTTGAGCAGCTTCTAGATGATGATGAAGACATGGGAGACCTCTATCTGACGAGAAAATTATCACGGAATTCTTCACCTGTTAGCAGCTGTTCTGCTCCAAACTGGTGTCTTGCCTCGCCTGGTGCTAATGCCATAGAGTCAAAGGTGTTTAGAATGAGCCGAGCAAGTGAAATGTCGATTCACGAGGAGAATGATGTCGAAGAGCTTGAAATGCTGCTGGAGGTAAATGATGTTACTCTCTCGTTAGATAATGATCAATTTTTTACAGAAATGATGACCTTAGGCTAAATTGTCTCTTGGGGTAAAAAACCAGGCTTATTTCATGCAAATTGACAGCACACTAAACAAATTGGCCACTGTAAGTACTGATCTTGCTCTACTTGTTATCATCTCGTCAGTACCTATTTTTTTCCTTGTGTCATGAGACATGATTGTAATTTTGTTTATTTCAGCTTCGTGAGTATATTGATGACACAGAGGACTATATCAACATTCAGGTAAGAACAACAGGAACCACTGAACTAATCAGAAAAAATTGACATCAACAAAGAATTCCATGTATATTTGCTTTTCTTCAAAGAGGGACTTACAGGATATACTGACCCTTCTATTTTCTGGTCTCACAGTTGGATAATCACAGAAATCAACTAATTCAGGTACGTTTCTTAAAAGCTTGGTGACTTGATTGAATTCAATGTTTTTGTGCTTTAAGAAGTTATAATTTCGTCTTCCACCTATCTCCCTCTCAAACTGCTGCAGCTTGAGCTTTTTCTTAGCTCTGGGACCGTTTGTTTGTCTGTGTATTCCTTAATTGCTGCGGTATTTGGCATGAACATTCCGTACACATGGAGGGATAATCATTCATATCTGTTCAAATGGGTATGTTATGTTTTAATGTGTGTTTCAAGTACTCTTTTATACATTCCTCCCTGGACAAAATTGATCAAAATGATTTAAAGTTTTATTCTGCCGTAACTCTGAGTAGTTCTATATTGTGTTTTCACTTTCTATAGTGTTAATGTGCATCTGTTGTTGTCAAGTTGTACTCACATATTATTATGAAAATGATGTATCATCTCTTTTGTACTTAATTAGGTCATCATCCTCGCGGGAATGGCTAGTGGATCCATCTTCTTTTCGATAATGACCTATGCTCGTCACAAAGGTCTTCTTGGGACTTGATGATGATACCACTGGAGGTTCCAAAACAATTCCTTAAATGCCAACCCGATAAACGGAATTGTATTCTCATATGAATCAATAAGAATAGATTCATTATCATTAGGGAATAATAGAGTGGCTTCATTATCTGATAAACAAAATAAAGCAGCATGTTTTTTTAATCATTTGATTCGCTTATTGGTATAATTAATTTGACCTTTCAGAGTTCATGCATGCAAGTTGCAACCATGTATAATATCAACTATGTTCTGTGTAGATAGTGTCATTATATCCACCACATGTTATTCCCAACTTTTCGCTATTATAATTGTCCCCACAATTAATTCTTTGGAAGAAGTATGCTACACATCCAAAAAAACTGGGCCCCTTCCAAGGAAAGGTAGATCTCATTTGTGCTTATGATGGTTATTAGAATATATATGTGTAAGAAAGTTGGGCGAGTTCTGTGTAGAGTGCTAGTCCCAACTTCCTCCTTCTTCATTATATTCTAATGGCAGGGGGACTAGCACTAACAAGCGGTCCAAACAGGCAGTACAATGGCAAGATAACATGGTTTGTTATTGTTTCCTGCATGGTGGCTGCCATGGGAGGAGCCATCTTCGGTTACGACATAGGAGTATCAGGTGACTTTCTCACTCAACAAGTCATATTCTATAGCTTCAACTTGTTCATGGATTTGGAATTTTGAATCAAAGAATTCGAATTTGGTGATATAAATATTTGTTCTAAGTTTGGTAGGATGGAAAACGTAAGTTCAATTTTTTTCATCAGTTTTTCCGCCCGACAAAACTGATTCTAAAACTGTATGCTGAAATAGTAATGTATGACTTTTACATGTATCTAGATTAATGGTGTTTTGACATTAATGTGAAGGTGGAGTGACTTCGATGGAGCCGTTTCTGAAAAAATTCTTCCCAAAAGTATACATTAAGATGAAACAAGACACAAGAATCAGCAACTACTGCAAATTCGACAGTGAACTATTAACTTCGTTCACATCATCTCTGTACTTCTCTGGCCTTTTTGCTTCGCTGCTTGCCTCCATGATGACCAAAGCATTTGGTCGCAAACTATCAATCTTTGTTGGAGGTTTAACGGTTCTCGCTGGTTCTGCTCTTGGTGGTGCAGCAGTTGATTTATATATGCTCATTTTAGGCCGCGTCTTGCTTGGAATTGGTGTGGGATTTGCAAACCAGGTACATATTTGCTAAGCATCTGTTATGGATTTTGATCTTTGCCAGCATAATACGCAATTCAAGTGACAATGAAGCTCCCAAACAGGCTTAACAATTACTAGTTGGGCTCTTGTTCATTTCAATCAAATCCCGCAATGAATGCAATATGAGAACCGAACTGAAATAATTGCACTATGAGAATGCCGAAATAAATAAAGTCTTACTCAAACATAGTTCATACTGGTGTCATCTGTTTAATATGTCTGCAAGTCTATAGTTCATCCAACATTTATCGGCATTTCAACATTTTGGCTTGGCATTGAAATATGGCATTTCTCCCTTTTCAGTCTGTTATTACTTGTTTTGCAGGTTATCCCTATGTACCTGGTAGAAATAGCACCAAGTAAATACAGGGGAGCATTCAACAACAGCTTCCATTTAAGTCTCTCCTTCGGAATACTTCTAGCAAGCATGGTGAACTTCGGGACTGAAAAGATTAAAGGTGGTTGGGGATGGCGAGTCTCGATAGCTGCAACGGCGCTCCCAGCGTTTATCGTAACTCTAGGTTCGGTCTTCCTCCCAGAAACACCCAACAGCCTAATCCAACGCAACAACGATCACCAAAAAGCCAAGCTCGTGTTACAAAAGATAAGAGGCACAAGCGATGTCCAAGAGGAGCTCGATGATCTCATCGAAGCCAGCTCAATCACTAAGAATAACAACAACCACCCGTTAAGAGATTTACTCGGGAAAAAATACAGGCCTCAGCTCGTGATGTCCGTTGCCATACCATTTTTCCAACAGATGACCGGGATCAATGTGGTTGGTTTCTATGCCCCGGTGCTTTTCCGGACTATAGGGTTTGGTGAGAGCGCGTCTCTCCTATCTTCTGTTGTGCTAGGGGTTGTCCAAATAGCTGCTGATGTCATGGCTATCCTAACAGTCGACAAGTATGGGAGAAAAAGCTTGTTCTTCTGGGGTGGTGTACAAATGTTCGTGCCATTTATAGTGGTCGGAAGTATACTCTTAGCGCATCTAGGAGACCACGGTACCTTAAGCGAAGGTTACGCGTACATAGTTTTGGTCCTTCTATGCGTTTATAGTGCCGGTTTTAGTCTCTCTTGGGGGCCACTAGGGTGGTTGGTGCCAAGTGAGATCTTTCAGCTGGAGATACGATCAGCAGCACAGGGTGTAACTGTGGCGCTGAGTTTCATCTTCACGTTCGTTATTGCGCAGACGCTTCTATCCATGTTGTGTCACTTGAAGGCCGGTATCTTCTTCTTCTTTGGGGGGTGGATCGTGTTGATGACCGTGTTCGTGCACCTCTTGTTGCCGGAGACAAAAAACGTACCGCTCGAGAAGATCGATTCTTTATGGAAGGAGCATTGGTTTTGGAGTAGGATAATAATAATGTAGATGATACTCTTAGAGTCTTAGTTGATAGGATAGCAGAATCAAGGTGTTTCAAGCCCGCCTGGCAAACAAACCAGTCGGGTTAGGTTTAGTAATTTCAGGTTCGTTTTGGGTCTGGTAAATTTTCGGGTAAGAAAATGTCTCTGCTTTTCATTTTTCCCTAAAGGATCCCATGATCCTGAACCGATCTTACTTAACCCTAAATAAAATACAAAGCAAAGAGTTCGGACAATTTGGCCCCTTTCTTTCGCCAAAGTAAATTCACTTAAGGTTTAAAGTCAGGGGTAAAGCCTGACGGAGCAATGCCGCGTGGAGGTAGAAGGCTCACGGGTCGTGAACTTCTTTTCCCGGAGTTCAGTACAGGTCGGGGCGGGAGTTGATTAACAGCTCCTATCAACTTTTACTAGGTCTTCACTTTAAGTATTGAATCAACATTGTCCCACATCGGATGATGCAAGAGATAGGAAAGAGAATGGAAGATATGGAATGGAGAGGTCTATGTCATAATTTGTGTTAGTGGAGTAGTGGTGGCCTGCGTTCCCTTATCTCCTGCCCAATTTAAAGTCTCAAAGTTTGTGGTCCAGCCCATTGTGTTGGGCTCATAGTACTTCACCACCTTTGGACTCAAAATGTTATTCTTACAAAAACATAGAATGAGTGCCATTATCACTTGCTTATTTATGAGGTAATATTAACCTCCTCTTTTTTCTTTTCTTTTCTTTTTCTGGGTGTAATATTACTCCCTCCGTTCTCAAATAAAAGTGACGCTTGAGAACGGAAGGAGTATAACATGAGCCAAGTCTGTGATCCATAACAAACAAGACTCTCTTTGGATGCAATGAACTTACAAGTACCATCTCAGAGACCAAAATGAAATATCAACTTTAGAGTTGTGATTTTGGTAAGATTGATGAGAGATTAGCAGCTGGAATCTGGATAGAGTATGTAAATTGAAGCGCGCAATGACAAAGGTTGACAAATCGGGTTCAAAAGGTGCAATATGTGAGTATGTATACTCTTATGATGAGGGCTGTGAATCGTTTATTTTTACCTTTTCTTTTTCTTGCAAAAAACTCTACTGTTCTTGGCTGAGTTCACAGATAGCCTTTTTCAGCACTTTCCTTAGTAATTCTGCTATTTCATTGGATGATAGGTAAGGGATGAACTTGAACAGCTTCTACACGATGATGAAGACGTGGAAGACCTTTATCTGACGAGAAATTTATCACAAAGTTCTTCACCTGTTAGCAGCTGTTCTGCTCCAAACTGGTGTCTCGTCTGCCTGGCGCCAATGCCATAGGGTCAAAGGTTTCTAGAATGAGCCAAGCAAGTGACATGTCGATTCATGAGGAGAATGATGTCGAAGAGCTTGAAATGCTGCTCGAGGTAAATGATACCCCTCTTGTACTTGGATAGTGATCACTTGGACAACAAATGATTACCTTAGGCTAAAATTGTCTCTTGGGGAAAAATATTTCCAGGCTTATATCATGCAAATAGACAGCACACTGAACAAGTTGGCCACTGTAAGTATCTCGTAAGAATACCTATGTTTTTCCATATGTCATGAAACACAATACGAGTAGTAATTTTGTTTTAATTGGAACTTCACAGAAATCATCTAGTTCAGGTACAATTCTTGAATGCCTGCTATTGTCTTGAGTCTCTTGACTTCTATTAAGTTCATTTTTTTTTTGTTTTATAAGCAGTTATAATTTCTTCTATTTCCCACTTGTCTCCCTCTCAAACCGCTGCAGCTTGAGCTTTTCCTTAGCTCTGGGACCGTATGCTTATCTGTGTATTCCATAGCTGCAGTATTTGGCATGAACATCCCGTACACATGGAGGGATAACCATGCATATCTGCTCAAATGGGTACGTTATGTTTTCATGTGTTAAGTACTCTTTTCTACATTCTTCCCTAGACAAAAATGAACCAAAAATGATGTAAAGTTTCATTTAATTTACATCTGTAATGTTGTCAAGTTGTACTCACAAATTATTATGAAAATGATGTAACATCTCATTTGTACTACTTAATTAGGTCATCATCCTTGCGGGAATGGCAAGTGGATTCATCTTCTTCTTGATAGTGACCTATGCTCGTCTCTCACCAAGGTCTTCTTGGGACTTGACTGTTGAAACTGCCATGGAAAGGAGGTTAGAAAAAACTCTGTAATGCCAAACCAACTTATGAAATTGTGTTCTCAGAAGGATCGATTAGAGTATAGGTTAATTAGCATCAGGAAAGTAGTAGTAGTGGCTTCAATATCTGATAAACAAAATAAAAGTAGCATGCATTTTAAACGTTTGATTCTCTTATTGGTATGATTGGTTTGATATCTAAGACTGGTTTATGCATGCAAGATTGTAAGTTGCAAGCATGTATATCAACTATGTTCAATGTAGATGTATGGTGTCAATATACACACTACTACTACAAATTATTCTGAATTTCTCACTGTTAATTTTGTTCCCCACAATAAGTTGTTTGGAAACAGTATGCTACACAGCCAAAAAAATTGGGTCCCTGTCAAAGAAAAGTAGATCTCAATTTACGCTCATGGTGGTTAAATTAGAATTATTGTGCACATATATAATGATGTAAGAAAGTTGCAAGCTCTGTGTAGAGTGCTAGTCCCAGTTTCCTCCTTCTTCACTGTATTTCAATGGCAGGACGACTATTAGCAACACGAGGTGGTCCAAATGGGCAGTACAATGGCAAGATAACATGGTTCGTTATCATGTCATGCATGGTGGCTGCCATGGGAGGCGCCATCTTTGGTTATGATATAGGAGTATCAGGTGATTTTTTTCACTCAACTTGTCTTTTATAACTTCGTTACGAATTCATGATTTGAATCAAAGAATTTGAATTTGGTAATATTATTCTTGTTCTTAGTTTGGTTGGATGGAAAATATTTTCAGGCTAATATCTTCATCAATCATTTTCCTGTATAACATTTTCTACCCAACCAAACTTTAGGCTATGTTTGGCAAAATTAGCTGTAGCTGTGAGCTGTAGCTGTGAGCTTTTGCTAAAATCTTGTTTGGTAGCAGACAGAAAAAAAAACAAGCTGTAACTTTTACTCAAAATCTAGCTGTCAAGTGAAAGCTACTGCGAATAGCTTTCAAAAATCAGCTGTAGTTGTGAGCTGTAGCTGTAGCTTTGCTAAAATCTCTGT
>BSSO01007084.1:0-11308 GCA_030267885.1 Mesembryanthemum crystallinum | reverse complement strand
TTTTGGGACAAAAAATATGGTGTTTTTGAAAGCTAATTACGGGACGGAGGGAGTATATATTTGTGGTCATTATCACCAATCTACCCCTCTCATATATAATGTCCTAGGCCAACAACAACATTTTCAATTTCATTCATCTATTTCATGATAAATCCTACTCCCTCCGTTCTCAAATGAAAGTGACGCTTGATGTGAGTTGCGGAAAACCAAGCGTCACTTTCATTTAAAAACGGAGGTAGTATAAAAGAAAAATTGATGTTTAATTACATACTAGTATTACTCTTACATAGAAGTTAAATAACTGATTTTGTGCTCTCTCTAAACCAAAAAAAAAAAAAAAAAAAAAGTTCACATTGAAAAAAATTAAATGGAAAAAGGAAAAAGGAAAAAGAAAACCAATGAGTTGCAGAGGGAGAAGTACACTGTGGAGGCATAAGAGCTCAATCCTCCTCCGGTCTCAGCCGAGTCGTCACGTCACCCCAGAGGCTCCTCCGCCGTCATTTCCATCACTGTCTCTCTCTCTCTCTCTCTCTCTCCTCAGTAATCCGTTCCCCAATCCGGAAACCCTAATCTCTCGTTGTCGGTCGAGCATTTTCAAGGTATGCAAATCCTTTCATTTCAATGGCTTTCTCTCAATTCATTGTAGGATGATTGGTTCAGCAGTCTTTTGAGCCGATTAATCCTCTGGATTTAGTCACCTTCCTCCAACGACTAAGAGCCCTAAATGGATTGTTCTCTTCGTTCATCTTTTACTGCTTCACAGGTTTTAGGGTTTTATTGATTCATACCCTAGCTTTGGAACTCGTTAATTGGCTGATTTCTCTACGTAATGGTGGAATTGGGAGGATTATTATGTGTCTTGAGTGGAATGGGATCTGGGCAATTTTGTTGCGGAGCTACTTAATCTAGTAGCATCTGAAATGGGTCATGATTTCTGTATCTTGTTTATCCATTGTTTATTGATGTTGGAATGAACTGTACATATTTTGAACCGGAATGTTTGCCTTATTATGGTTTAGGAAAGCTGACATTGAATAATGGTTACGACCGCACCAGCTTCTACGTCTCGGAGAGATTACCTAAAGAAGTATGAAAGTAGTAATGCAGAGGAGGAGATGAAAAAGAAGAAGAAAAAGAAGAAAACTAAACCAGTTGCATCTGGTGTTCTTGTTGTCGATGAAGATCCCGTTTGGCAAAAGCCAGTGAATCTTGAAGAAGAGGAAGAGAATGATTCGCCTGGTAAGAGTTCGATTCGTATGATCCTGTATTGATGTGAGACTCCAAATTTTCAGTTGAGTATTGTGAAATTTCATGAGATGTTTTTGTTGTGTTGCATTTTCTAGATGAGACGCCACAAGTTGATGAGGACATTGAAGTCAAGCGGATGAAAAGGCTGGAAATGATTAGGGCTAGGCGTTCTTATAATCAAATTTCTGAAGATGGTAGCGGCTGGGTTTCAGTTGGAGATAATCAGAAACCCTCAACTTCTGCTGATCCAAGTTCAGATATTTCCCCACCTCGTAAGCGGGTAGCTAGATATGACACACCTTCTCCAGATGCTGGTCCAAACCCTTCAGATTCAGGCAGGGACGATCCTGATCTGTCACCACCACGGCAGCATCGAAAAAGGAATGATTCTCTGTCACCAGAGCCTGAATCACAGCCTTCTAGTTTTCGGGGGGAAGGCTCTGATCTGTCACCACCACGACAACGTCGAAGACGCCATGATTCCCCGTCTTTGGCTGTCATTAAAGAAGATGCTGATTTATCACCACCACGACAAAGGCGTAGGCGATATGATTCACCCTCTCCTGAACGTGGTGGTAATGAGGGTAGAAATATCAGTCAGAATAGTGATTTATCCCCTCCACGGCGGCGGGGAAGAAGATCTGATTCTCCATCCATGCCTGAGAAAAAGGCTTCATTTTCTGGTGTAACGGACACTGATTTCGATGACCTATCTCCACCTCGGCGAGTGCGTCCAAGTTCTCCGAAATTAAATGCTTCACGAGGTTCAGATGATCTTTCACCTCCTAGGAAAAGCCGAAAGGACATTGGTAAATTTGGTCCCAGTGATGGTGCAAAGCATAAAAATATGGAAGCAGATCTTTCTCCTCCGAGGAAAAGGAAGGAACAAGTAAAAAGCGGTTTGATTACTGGCAAAGATGTTAGTGAAGAGATTTCTAAAATTAAGAAGGATGAAAAATTGAGGTACATTTGCATTCTTCTCTATGTATTTTCACCTATATTGTTTGTTCCAGATGTTGCTTAGTATACAAATATTCTTACTAGGTAGTAGGTACATATCCAATGGAAAGTATATGCATATAGAGATCACTGTTTAAGAATTATTTTAGTATTTTATATTCACTTTTGGAGTGTAAAAACTAACAAAAGAATGTTCAGATCTATTTGAACAAGAATCACTTAGTTTCACTCAGCTTCACAAAAGGGACACACTGACATTCTCTTTAATATGTTTTACTTGGAGTATTCTCAATTTATGGCCTTTAATATCATATACTGAATCCCGGTGTGCTAATCACATTTCCTGTGTATATTTCTCAAGGTTCGAAGGGATGGATCCTTCTGCAAGTGGTCGAGGAGCTGAACCAGTATATCGAGTGAAGGGTTAGTGACTTGATGATCTGTGGTGTGGTTGCTGTCAGTTTGTCTATACATTTGAGTACTTAATAACATACAACACTGTATTGCAGGAGAACGTGTATCAAAGGACGAGTACTTGAAGTTGACAAAAAAAGAAAAAAAGCCAAAGGTATTAGATTGTCTTTTGTATCTTCTTATGAGTATCTATTGTTATTTTTTTTTTTTTTTTAAATTTTAAAGTTGCTTTGCTGGTATCACTATACCAGGTCTACATGACTAACTGCTTATTTGATCATGGGTAGATCATCTGTTGCAACTTGCAAGAATATAGTTTCATCCTATTTTCTTAGTTTCAGGAGAAGCATACATACATATTTATAATCTGAAACTAGCTTGCAAGCTGAGCTTTTTTAGATCAGTTAAACGTTAAAACGGCTAATACTCTCTATTAACTGTTGTTTTGGATCTCTGATTTATCCGAATTCTAAATTTTTAGGTGTTGAATATATCGATTAGGATTCATAAGCTCAAAATCTTTTTATTTAGGTCTGGTACCCTAAACAAATGGATTTTAATTGTTTGAATAACATAATATGTACATCGCCTTTTCAACCACATTCTCTTCCTCTGATCATTTGTGGAGAAGTTTTCGGTATTCTTGGCCAGAACGCCTAAAAGGCCTTGATGGTAGGAGATGCTTCAAAGGAAAAGTTGATAGGTGGATTTTTCTAGTGAGAGAGTTCGACAAATCCTCTTAAACCACAGTTTTAGAGTTGATGTTATAGGCCTTCTTTGGTCATTTTTTTAGATTTTCTCTGTGAGTTTGATGTACTTGTTTGTTACCCAATAATAGACTTGAGTCAATGAAGTACATGAGAAGACTGTAACAAATCACTTTTAGATAATGTGTAATTGCTTGCGGAGCTGTTTGGCCTAGTTTATGCCATTTTTAGTTTCTCCTTCATAAATCTCCCCCCTCTTCCCCCCTCATCCTTCACTTCCTCCTCCTCCAAGAGTTTCGAAACTAAAATGACCTAGAAACTGAAACTCCATTTTTAGAGTTTCTATTTCTAGCTCATTTTGGTTTCTTAGAAACTCATAGGGAGAAGAAAAGTGAATAAAGGTTGGAAAGGGATGGAAGATATATGTATGAGAAACTCATTATTATAGAGACTAGGCCAAATGGCCTCTTCATATATAACTTGTTGAGATGCCAAACCGATTACTCCAATTGCTTAAGTGAGCAATGGTAAGCAAGCAGTTCTTTAGCTGTTTGAGATTTATGGACCAATGCATTTTGGAAATTGATGTTGTAGTCCAAACAAACTGTTGTCATTTCAAAGCAGAATTGTCTTCATTGATATGTGATGAGACCCTGAAAAGGTGGTGGGCTTTGTTGAAGGCCTAAGTATGCTTCTTTACCTCCCATGTTGTAGTGTAGCCAGTTTTGGATTGGTTAACGGGATCAGCAAGATATTATTAATTTATACTTGTAGACATATCCAATATTTCCTCAGTTCCTTCATTTAGCAGCGGAAGTGAGTTAATTTATCTACCATTGTCACTGCTTAGTCATTGACAAAAGTTCTCTCTATTATGTCATTTCTTTATATCTGCAGTGGTGAAGTTCTCTTATTTCAATGTCCGTGCTTATCCCCCCCCCCCGCCCTCTGAAAAGATCCTACTTGCATTTATTCTATCAAAATGGAATAGTATTTACTCATGACATACATTGTGTTGATTAGGAGGAGAAGAAGCTTGAATGGGGCAAAGGTTTGGCTCAGAAACGTGAAGCTGAGGAAAGGCTTATTGAGCAGGAACTTGAAAAAGAAAAGCCGTTTGCACGGTCCAGGTAAATCCAAGATCTTTAAGACATCAGAGTTATGTTTTCTCGTTGCTTTTATTTGAGCAGACTGTTTAAATAAACAAGTACTTAGAAAGAGCAGATGCTTATTATGTGAAGGGCTACTCTTTGTTCCTGTCTCATGCTGTTAAACAGATGCAATAACAAATTCTAATTATTATGTTCTTCTGATCACTTTAGGACATGATGAACTTAGTATTGATTTTAGTGAATGTGCTCCTAATGTATGGGCTTATTGTGATTGTGCACATAGGCTTGTAAATACATTGTTGTCTTTGTCAATGGGTGGTTTCTTATAGTAAGAGGATTTATCCGCATGTGACCTATGAGAATTTATTTTTCTGATAATGTTTGCAGGAGTAGATTTTTTTTTTTTTTTTTTTTCTTTCCTCCCTAAACAACACATAATCATGCTTTTTCTCTGTTGCCTTTGTTTATTGGAGATGTTAGGTCCTTGCCAATTTCGTTTCTGTTTGTTGTTGTTGTTTTATCTGTTAGCTTAGGTACAATAGCATTTATTATTCCCTTCTTAGAAAGCAATGGGAGAATGAGAAGTTAAGGACACAACTCCTCTATGAAAGGAAGGTGGAATCATTCAATGGGGGTGGCTCATATAGAAAGTAAAAACATGTAATGTGAGAAGGGAGTATTATGTGACGAAGGTTCGATTGTTTTTAGGATAGGCCAATAGATTGACATGTATTTTGATATGGATATTAGGTGTCTTATTGCGGTTCTGTGATGTTTTCACTTCCTGCTTTTCCTATACTCTGAAAGTAAAAACATGTAATGTGGGAAGGGAGTATTATGTGAGGAAGGATCGATTGTTTTTAGGATAGGCCAATAGATTGACATGTAGAGATGGATATTAGGTGCCTTATTGTGGTTCTGTGATGTTTTCACATCCTGCTTTTCCTATACTCTGATGGGTAAACTGCTTGATCTTGGTTGTGCTAACTTGCAAAAAATGTCATGATGCATGCATATTCTGGTTTCAGAGATGATCCCGAACTGGATAGGATGATGAAAGACAGACTCAGGTGGGGTGATCCAATGGCACATTTGGTCAAGGTAATGTCCCTAGTGCTAAATTTGGTGAAATTTTATGTAGTTTTCTGCTAGATCCGGCAAAAATTGATCCAACCTGAAACCCCAGCCCGAATGCAGAGACATTATTACCTGCGAAATTGACCCGACGATTACCGACCTGTTCCGGACCCGACGCGATCGATCTGTTTGCTAGGCCTTTCTCTTTCCATTGAGACTATCATTAATTTATTTTTTTTAATAATATTGTGCAGAAAAAGCATTCCGACATTGCCCTTAATGACTTGGGTGCAAGTGAGAAGATGAAAGAATCGGGCTTCATAGTCCCGCAGGAGATACCAAGTCATAGTTGGTTAAAGCGAGGATTAGATTTTGAACCAAACCGATATGGCATCAAACCCGGGAGACACTGGGACGGAGTTAACCGTAGTAACGGTAAGTCCAGTTACCTGATTCGCTCACTGTTTTTTTTCCTTCACAATTAATTAATTCATTTAATTATTAATGACATACTAGCTTGTTAGTGATTGTCAAACTATATTGTTTCATGTCTTTCGCAATATCATTGCTATGTATTTCGTTATGTGCAATATCATTCCCAATGTTCCTCATCGTTTTTGCCTCTCGATGTAGGGTATGAAAAACAAATGTTCAAGAGGGCGAGTGAGAAGCGAGCTACTGAGAGAGAAGCATATCTCTGGTCTGTATCGGACATGTGAGATGACTACCAGTCGAAAGGACCTCAGAATGGTCAGTGGAAGCTCTGGTTGCACGGAGGTTCTCATGAGCAATCTGTTGTCGCAGGATTTTGTAAAATTGTAACTGTTTGGCTGGAGCCAATGGATAACTTGTTTGATTATGTTCAGTAGTCGTTTACTACAAGTTTCATATTTTTGATCAATTGTACAAAAGTTGTTTGTAGATGTGATTAAACTTGAATAATGACTAAAAATGAAGAATAACAAAATAGGGAATCATGGGGCTAAACCTCACAGTCACAATCCCTGTGAAGCCCGAGTTTAAGACTTTAAGTTCTATACGTCTCACTAATATGATGGAATGTTTGGAAATCTAAGATGTACGGACATTCAAAAGACTATGAAATATACATATATGCTGTATGCACACATAAATCGACAAACATATCATATTATAGTCTAAGGTTTAACTTGCTCATAAATAAACAATGATTTGTAAGGGAGAATTTGATACGAAGGGAATATCAAGTTAGGGGTTCAAGCTTGGTTTAGTCATGCTCAAAAGCGTATGCCCAATTACGGGAGGGGTCATGGAGAGTTCGTCATGAGCACGACAAATAGAAAATGTTAGGGGTCATGGAGAGTTTGATGTGATCACAAATCTCAATAAGATCACACGTTAAGTATTAGATCATTTCCAATAGTTGTGACATAAAAAGAAATGATGTGGGTTGGGTCCCACCGCTCCACCCCTTCACAACCGATGTATTTGACTGTCCAGTGAAATGGAGATGATCTATTTCCCACACATTAAGTAGGGTGGTAAATCACCACGCAATGCCAAGACACTCATGTTTTAAGGAAATCTAGTTAGAAGTTAGAACCCCCTATTTTTGTTTGAAGAGTCAGAAGCCCTTTTCATTCAATGTCAATTGAGTATTACTTTAATGGGAAGAAGGATTATTTTGCCTTTTCTTCTTCCATTTTCCCTAAAATTCTTTTATGGTACTCTTATGTAGGATTCAAACTTGAGTTCGAGTCAGATAATGATGAACTCTCAACCTGCCCTAATCTCACTTTCCTTAAAAAAAAAAAAAAAAAAAAAGCAAGCTTTCTTGCTAATATAGGTTAGAGCCCATAAAGAAATTTGAGATGTAGACCAAGGTGCATAAGTTCACCTTCACAAGTCACACCTCACACCTTCATATGGTTCCCGCCAATGTTAGGGAAACTTGGTGGAAAAATGACCGTTGGGCGAATTCTTTTGAAACGAAGACCTTCCTCCCTCTCTTTCTCTCTCCAAAAACTCGTCAAATCCTATAATACTCTCTCCAAATCAGAGCTTACATTGAAGCCCAACCATCCAATCCTTGAAAAGTTAGACTCGTGTTCAAATTTAGTTCAATTCAAACAAATTCAAGCTCAATTTGTCATCTTAGGCATTTTCCAACATTCCCTGGTTGCAGGTCGCGCCATAAAGAAGCTCTCTTCTATTCCTCACTCGTTAAACCTCGCCGTCTCTCTTCTTGAAAAGCTCGAAAACCCGGATGCTTTTATGTGCAATACCATTATCAGGAGTTATGTGAATGAGGGTGACCCAGATGCTGCTCTTGTATTTTATTATCGTTATGTAATTGGTAGATGTATTGGGTGTAATCATTACACGTTTCCATTGATAATTAAGGTTTGTGCTGATCAAGGGTTGGTTTTTGATGGGGAAAAGGTGCACGGCCGAGCTATGAAATCTGGGTTTGAATTGGATTTGTATGTTAGGAACTCGTTGATTCGTATGTACTCGATTTTTGGGAGAATTTGGGATGCAAAGAAGGTGTTTGATGCAAGTTCTGAATCGGATTTGGTGACTTGGAATACGATGATTGATGGGTATGTGAAGAATGGGCAAGTGGGTTTAGCACGCAACCTGTTCGATGAAATGCCGGAGAGAGATGCTTTTTCATGGAATTCAATGCTTGCGGGCTATATTGGGGCTGAAGATATAGATGCAGCAATAGAGTTATTTGGGACAATGCCTTACAGAGATATTGTTTCTTGGAATTGTTTGATTGAGGGGTGTGGTAGGATTGGAGATATCTCTGCTGCTCGAAAATGTTTTGATCGGATGCCTAAGCGTAATGTGGTTTCTTGGAATATCTTGCTTACCCTTTATGTTAGACTTAAGGAATATGATGAGTGTTTAGGATTGTTTGATAAAATGAAAGAAGAAGGAGAACCTCCACCCAATGAGGCAACTCTTGTAAGTGTTCTAACAGCATGTGGTTACTTAAATAGGCTAGATCAGGGTAAGTGGGTTCATCATTACATAAAAAGCAATGGGAAGATTAAACCTGATGTTTTGCTGTCTACAGCTCTTTTGACAATGTACATAAAGTGTGGGGATATGGATATGGCTAAAGAGGTCTTTGACAATATGCCTGAGAAGAATGTGGTGTCGTGGAACTCTATGATTATGGGATATGGCACACATGGTTTTGGAGAGAAAGCCCTCGAAATGGTTTTGGATATGGACAGAAATGGACAAACACCGAATGACGCGACTTTCGTATGTGCTTTAGCTGCATGTGCCCATGCAGGAATGGTTTTGGAGGGTTGGTGGTGTTTTGATGTTATGCAAAGAGTTTACAAAATTGAACCGAAAGTTGAGCACTTTGGTTGCATGATGGATCTCCTTGGTAGGGCTGGTTTGTTAAAGGACACAGAAGAGCTAGTAAAGAAGATGCCTATGGAGGGAGGATCTGCTTTCTGGGGAGCCCTGCTTTCTGCGTGTCGTACCCATTCAAATTCACAGCTTGGGGAGTTTGTTGGGAAGTGGTTGATAGACCAGGAACCCAAAGATGTTGGGGCTCATTTGTTATTATCAAACATATATGCTGCTGAAGGGAGATGGGAAGATGTAGACAAAATGAGAAGACTTATGAAGGACAAGGGTTTGCATAAAGTAGCAGGGTCCAGCATGGCCTGCACTCCAGATTCCTCTCTAAAAAGTGGTTCATTTCATAGAAGAAGCATGGTTTATTCCATGTTGACGCAAATGGGTTCTCAAGTGAAGTTGTCATTGGATATTACAAAGGCGTAGTCAAATTCTGACTTGATACGAAGTGACACTGGTTTCTGGACTTGACAACTGAGAAATCGCGATACGGAAGGGTCCAAGAGCTGAGAAGATTGAATGGGCTAGCAAGGTATGTGTTTGGGGAAATTTTTTTAGAGCAATTTGCCAGAAGATGGACTATACACCTCTTGTGCATGAAGGCATAAAATTGGATTTCATATAGGCCCTTATGAGAATTATATAAAACCCATCCTATTTACTGTAAATCAATGTACTATTGCTGTTTCTAAAGTTGAATTGCTTGCTTTGGCACAAGAGATTACTCTAATTTCTGAATTCTTTGACCCTAAAAATTGTAGTGATTGTAACTACTTGTGCTCAGAAGTTCAGTTTTGTGGATATTGGTTTCTGAATAATTAGCATTTTGTCCTTTCTATATCATCCTGTATTCTAATTTTAAATTTTCACTACTTTTTGTCACATTCAGTGACCTGTAATATTACTTCAAATGCTTCATTAAATGATTGGCTTTGAATAATCTCATAACTTGAGTTGCTTCTGCCTTCTAGCCCTTCTATGCATGTATAACTCATTTTACTTGGAAATTCAGCTAATAAGTTATGCTGACTGATGCAATGGGTTTCATAGAGGTTCAGGACGGGAAAGTTCTACTATGAATTCCTAATCATGAACACTGTTAAACTATGTATGCTTAACATCTCTTCTCTTAGTCGGGAATCAATTAAGTTGACAGGTTTGTGTATAAATGCAGAACTGCTTGAAATCAGATGTGTTTGGACTTGAACAAGGATCTCTGTATTGAGTATTCTGAATATCTAAGTCTAAATAGACAGCTAACGTAATCATATTCACGTTTATTATCTTTAACTGGCGTTTTATAAATTAGAAGTGTTACACTAAGAATGAAATGGAAATATACAGCATATGAAATAAAGAATAGAGCTTATTTTCACTGCTGTGCTGATTCATAAGTATACTTTCGTTTAGTTGACTTGTACACCAGAGTCATAAATTGCTCCTGGTTTCCAGTCCTGGGGAATGTCGTTAACTGGAACAACCCATGTATCATCTGCTTCATCACCATCACTAAACAGCATTCTTAAAGACAAAGGTCCACTTGGAGGGGGAGTACTTGTCCACACAGCTCCATGGTCTCGTTGCAGCAACTTGCAGGTAAAGCTTTGTGTCTGCACATATCAAATTCCTTGTTAATGTTTTAATTTCTCAAAATTGGTTGATCCTTCCAAAAAAATTAGTGGAATAAGCTATGGATCAGTATTCTTTTTAAGTAAATACTAAATTGAATAAGTAGTTTGCAAATGTTGAAGTTCAGACCTCGCATAGTTGCACAGCTGTGATGTCCTTTTGCCCTTGTTGGTAATAAATAGCAAAAGCAAGGTAACTAGGGTAGCTGCTGCTCTCTTCAATCTTGATGGTTATGTTTTTGCCTGGATAGCTGCACGGAACCCTGTTTTGGAGAGACAGATATCAGTCCCTTCCATTTACTTGGATATGTTACATGGCTTAACTCCTCACTTTCTTAAAAGGAGTGTGGCCTTAAGTAGTTATAGAACTTTCAAGGGGGAGTGTGGGAGTCCTGTTAAGCATTCTTGGAAGGAATTATTATTACTTTTGAGGTGTTACTACCAATTATAGGATTTTATTTCTATATTCAATACATAAGATATAAACAACTTTGTTAGTGGCTTACCTTCTGTACTCAATATCGACAACACCGAAGGATAGCAAAGAAGCAGCTGCATCTTCTGTTTGAGCCATTTTGCTAAAAGCATGCTTGCTGAGGATAAAATCAGTGTGATCACCTGAGCCCTGGTCTGTTATGACTATTGTGGCTCCATTATCTGAGCAATAATTGCTGTTGGTGCATCTTACCTTGGGAAGCCAAAAATTCATGAAAAACTTCAATAATATGATTGTAAAGCACTGTTTTTGATATGCAAGCACTACAGATTTTTCTTCTTTTTTGTTTGTTTGTTTTAT
>BSSO01007083.1:0-11308 GCA_030267885.1 Mesembryanthemum crystallinum | reverse complement strand
TCATTTGTACGCAATTGGAATTACCATATATGGGTGTTTGAATATTTTGAAGTCAACAAGATTTTATTTTTATTTTTATTTTTCTCTCCGGATGATATGATACGATGAATGCAGAAATCCAATCCTGATTATGTCGATGTATGAAACTAATCGATCAGTAGGGAAAAAAGTCTCAAAAATTATAAACTCTTGTAGTTCAAGATTTCTCCAGAGTCTAAACCATTATGGAAAACTTTGATTGTAAGCCAACTTAATTACCAACAATGCATATAATAGTAGAGTATTACTATTAGTGGGGTAAAACAAGCTGCACCAAGTTTTAATTACCAGAAAAATATTGCAAAACAAGCTTTTTGTAGGGCTTCTTCATAGATAATTTTAAACTGAATCCATGTCACATCAGATGAGAGAGTTTTGCATTGATGATTGATCGAGATTAAGGTAGGTGGACTCAACTATATTTGATATTCATAATAGTAGTTGTATTTAGACTAGCCACAACTTGGAAATAGTATCACAAATTGTTGAAATTATTATTGAAAGAGAAGTATATGAGTATGTAATAATCCAAGCAACACATTTGTTTTTAATGAGAAAACCCAACTGATGAAAAGAGAAGCTAACCATCTAAATTAGCAGTGAAAAAAAAAACCTTTTATAATATTATTTGAGGCTTCATTGACAAAGACAAAGTTATCCTTTTCCATAACATATGTCATATATATGCAAGAGTAAAATCACTATAACTTTATTTGTAAAAAGAGTTATTGTTTTTCTGTTAAACTGATATTATTGCATTATTTGTTTACTTGCTAGAAGTTACAGTTGTTGTGTTTTGATCGATCAGGACCACCGTTAATGTGGTCCGGGAGCAAGCAACACTTTTTTCTTATGTGCTTCATTTTGTGTTCCCAAGCATGGGAATTTCACACATGTATACATACTTTGGACACACAATTTCTTAAACTTTGATAATGACAAACAAAAGATAGAACCACCATTCACCAATAAACATGAAATTAACGTGCCTAGTACAAAAATTCAAGACTAAGAAAGTGGGGTGGCGGGCAAAAAGGAAAAGAACAAGACTAGAGAACAAGTAGAACCTAAAATCCTTTATTTCATACATAGTAATGTACGAACATACAACGTAGTAGTACTATACAACTCCTACAAGCAACCGACACAAAGCAGAGCTACTATAAAAGGACATGGTATATGCTCAAACTACCCAGCACAAATCTTCCACCCCAAACGAATATAAACCATCCAAGTAGTTATAAACCCATATGGCTTCTTCACGTCCCAAAAGAAGTGACAATATTCTCGTCGATTATTCACCCTTGTTTCGCATTCACGAAGATGGTCGGCTCGAGCGATTGCAAGTGGCTGCTCCCATCCCTCCGTCATTGGATCCACGAACCAACGTGGAATCCAAAGACGTCCAAATCTTTGTAGGTACAAATGTAGATGACAATGCAAGTATCTTTGTTAGGATTTTCAAGCCCAACCTTGGCCAAAACCCGAACAAAATCAAGATCCCCCTCATGGTTTACTTTCATGGGGGTGCCTTTTGCGCTGATAGCACCTTCTCTCGCATCTATCATCGCTACCTCAACAGCTTAGCCTCTCAAGCAGAGATCTTGATCGCCTCTGTCGAGTATCGACTAGCCCCTGAGCACCATCTCCCTACTGCTTATGATGATTGCTGGCTTGCTCTCAATTGGGTTACTAATCATTTTAGGCCAAATAGTACTTTTCTTAGCACTTCTACTAGTGCTAATAATAATAGTACGGAAGCATGGCTCTTAGAGCATGCGGACTTTTCTAGAATCTTCCTAGCTGGGGACAGTTCAGGTGCCAACATCGCCCATCAAATGGCCTTAAGAGTCGGCCTCAATGGCTTGACTAATGGTTCCATTCGTCACATTAGTGGCATTATCTTGTTCCATCCCTTTTTTTGGGGGGAAACACGCATTGGGGACGAGGTAGACAAATGCACCCGTCTTTGGGTCCCGGATCTAGCGGACAAGGTTTGGGCATATGTGTGCCCCGCGAGTTGTGGGTCTGATGATCCCCTCTTCAACCCCGCCAACGACCCAGCATTGTCGAGACTGGGTTGTAAAAGAGTGCTGATATTCGTATCAAGTAAGGATTTCTTGAGAGATCGAGGGGTGTACTATAAGAAGGTCCTAAAGAAGAGCGGGTGGGAAGGAAAAGCAGAGGTGATGGAGTACCAAGGGGAGGATCATATCTTCCATCTCCTTAAACCTTCCTCACCCAATGCTATCGATGTTATGTCAAGGGTTATTGCTTTCCTTAAATCTGTACCTGCTAGCATTGAGAGTTTTTCTACCTTGAGTCGATTATAAACTCTACTAGTATCACCGAGGAACATGGTTAATTACCAAGAAAATCAGAATATATACTCCCTCCGTTCTCAAAACAAAGCGTAACTTTGATTTAAGAATGGAGGGAGTACTATCTATGTGCTGCATGCTTCTTGACATTTTAAAACCTACCTCAACCGAGAGATGGGATCAAAATGAATGTTGTTGTTGTTGTTTGCATCAGTACTAAATATTGAATATATTATAATAATATAATGCCTTAGTCGACAATTGACATCTTATTGTTCATCAGGAATATATAATAATGTTCAGCTATATAGTATTGTAGCATATTTGACTGAAACCTTGTTATGTGATACTAATAACCAGGATGCGTTCGATTTTTTGTATGAATTGTAATTTGATTATTTACAGTTGAGTTAGCATAGATTCATTGAAACATAAATATATACGGCTTTTCATATCTTCAAGCTTGCAAATCCCTGTAAGTCTCATATTAAAAAAAAATAAAAATAAATAAATAAAATAAGAGGAATAAACAAACTGTGACAAGCAGAGACAATCATCTCCGAGAAATGGAGACAAACTCACTAAAACTAATCTACTAATAACTTCAAAATTTAGGGGAAAGAAGAAAGAAAAATAAAGCGATAATCACATAAGTGTAGCCTAGGTTAGAGTTTAAGAGAGAGAAATAGAAGAGTGTAGCGACAATATATACACCGTTACAAGCTAATAAAGAGGTTAGTTGAAAAGGAGATGGATTTGGGAATAAGATGGGTTCCTCTTCCAACCAAACATCGACAAAGAAAATTAAGGCTTTCCATAATTTCATTCCCTTCTCTTTCTTGATACTTATCAAAAGGGGTTGGCAATTCCTCATAATAATTTCCTTTTCCAATTAAGTGGAGATGATCAAGTTATTAAGCAAGTGGAGATGTACCAAAAAGGAATAAGATAAAAGATAGAAACATAATCAAATAAAGTTACGACCTAAATTACCTTTCATTCATTTTAAAGTACCAAACTTTGGTTACTTATTCTTACAAGACAACGGCACAAAGCAAAGCTTCTAGGAGTATAAAAGAAGAGGGAAAGCCAAAGTTGGCCAACACAAATATCATTCAAAGTAACTAGAAACCCATATATATGGCTTCTTCAGGCGGCAATAGAAGTAGTAGCAATAGCAATATTTTCATCAGTTATTCACCCTTGTTTCGCATTTACAAAGATGGTCGGTTTGAGCGATTGCAAGTGGCTGCTCCTGTCCGTCCCTCGCTGGATCCGCAAACCACCGTAGAATCAAAAGACATCAAAATCCTCCTAGGTGAAAATGCAGACGAGGATACATGTATCTTTGTTAGGCTTTTTAAGCCTAACCTCTGTCGAGAGCAGGAAAAGAAGAAGAAGAAGATTCCCCTCATGGTTTACTTCCATGGGGGCGGCTTTTGTGCAGATAGCACCTTCTCTCTCAAGTACCACGGGTACCTCAACAGCTTAGCCTCACAAGCTCGAACCCTCATCGTCTCTGTCGAGTATCGACTAGCCCCCGAGCACCCTCTCCCTACTGGTTATGATGATTGTTGGCATGCTCTTAATTGGGCCGCTAATCATTCTAGACCGAATATTACTTGTTTAAGTACTAATAATAACAATAATGCGGAACCATGGTTGTTGGAGCATGCCGACTTTTCTAGAATCTTCCTAGCTGGAGACAGTTCAGGTGCCAACATCGTGCATCAAATGGCCTTAAGAATCGGACTCAATGGCTTGGCTAGTGGTTTCATTCATCACATTAGCGGTATCATCATGTTCCATCCATTCTTCTGGGGAAAAACCCGGATTGGTGACGAGGTGGCAAAATCCAAACACCGACGATGGGCTTTTGATGTAGCAGAAAAGCTGTGGACATACATTTGCCCCAATAGCACCGGGAATGATGATCCATGGATCGACCCAGCCAACGAGCCACAAGCCAACTTGTCGAGGTTGGCTTGTGAGAGAGTTTTGATAATTATATCAGGTGAAGATTTGCTGAGAGATAGGGGGTTGTACTATAAGGAAGTCTTGGAGAAGAGCGGATGGCAAGGGAAAGCGGAGTTGGTGGAGTACAAAGGGGAACGCCATATCTTCCACCTCCTAAAACCTTCCAGTGTCAATGCTTTAGACGTCATGTCCAAGGTCGTGGCTTTCATCAACTACCCTGCACCTGTTGCTGCCATTGCCAAGTTTTCTAACTCGAGCCGATTATAAGCCTGCCCTTTAACCATGAAATTCTTACATGATCCGCTCATAAAACAAGTAGAACCCACTCCAAATTACCTAGAAAAGAAATCTAAAATATCTTACTTTGTGACAGGGGGACCATACAATACTGAATGCCTTTAACCACATATGTTTATGGAAATATATCCAACAAATACTAAATAGCCCACCGCTCACGTACATCATGGCCACCTCTGGAACCTGTGTTGTATATGTATCATCTTTTGTCCCATTTTTTAGGATTTGTCTTAGATACGTCTAGTTAGTGGTGAATACACTAATAATTTTAAGTAGCTAGGTTCCATTTCTCGAGATTTGAGATTACTAGAAAAAATGTTTATTCATATTATTTTTTTCAAATTTTCCAATTTAACAAAATATTCCAAGTGGATACATGGGCTCTCATTTCAAGCCCTTGCATCCGTAGTGCTTGTAGTCTTAATAACTAGGGAGTATTATTGAATTTGCTATTTTGATGCACTTGATATATCTGTAATTCAAAACTATGTTTTATTCAAAAATCGTTTTTTGTTAATAAAAATGATAAATAAATTCAAATAAAAAAAAAAATCATATTCAATATGGCAGACACAATTGGAATAATTTTGGTCTATATATTACAACTGAAGTATTGAATGAGGGTGTGTTTATTTCACCTTATTCAATCTCATTTCATTTCAATTCTGTTAGTTTAGTTTAGTTTAGGTAATATCAATAATTTACTTTTCTCACACATGATTCATTTAGTATCCGTTTAGTTTAATTCAAGTGACCTAAATATATTATACATTCAAATTTCTTAATGACAATCTTCTAGAGGATGACTACCAATTTATATACTCGATACCAACCACTTAAAAAAAAATAAAAAAATAAAAAAATACTATCCGGAGACGGGAGTTAAAGTCGCGTCGAGTTTTAGGCCCATTCACGTGTTTTACCATTTCGTGCTGTTTCACACAAATAAAAAACAAATACATTATCTAAAATTAATGATTCCAAATTACCGTTAGGTAAAGATTCCCTCTTTTCTCGATTCATAATCAGACAGATAACATCCTTTCCTAGTACCAAAGCCGCCCATCCCACATCTCCCCTCAACAAGTCAATGGGTTCAAGCGACATACTCCACGATCTCTCACCCCTGCTCCGTGTCTATAAAGACGGCCGTGTCGAGCGCTTGGCGGAAGCGGTCACAGTTCCGCCATCGCTCGACCCAACAACCGGTGTTGAATCCAAAGACTTCACCATCAACCGGGAAACTGGAGTTTCGGTGAGAATTTTCAAGCCAAGTCTCATCGAGAAGCCGGAAACGAAGGTTCCGATCCTGGTGTTTTTCCACGGTGGCGGGTTTTGTATCGACAGCCCTTTTTGCCCCCTTTATCATAACTACCATAATGACCTCGCCTCCCGAGCTCGAATCCTCATCGTCTCTGTCGATTATCGACTAGCCCCTGAGCATCTTCTTCCTATTGCTTACGATGATTGCTGGGATGCGCTCAATTGGGTCTTTTCTCATACTGCGGAGGCTTTGTCTGGTTCGAGGTAATAACTTTATACTCTATCAATTCCAAATTATCTATCTAGTTTGGCAATTGTGTATTTGTGACTTGCAATGATTTGAGTTCATAGATAAGTAAACATGAGACAAATTGATGATGTGTATCACGAAATTTTTATCATGTCAAGTCTCAGATGACATATTCCTATGTTATTCTTCACTGATAACGTCCCAAATTGTCCTAGAAGATGGCTTTGACGAATGGTTTTTCATCCAAAATTTGATTTTCGTTTTTTCAAGATCATAGACTGAAATTTACTTCATTAATTTTGTCTGCAACATTTTATAATTTCTGAATTTACTGTAATTTATAAAGATTTGTAGTCAAAGATGAATGATATTGTTAATAGTACTTGACATCATTCCTTATTTGTAAGATTGAAAGCACAATTTGTTCTGATTCCTACTAATGTAAGCCTTTGTACTAACTGGGTTGCAGTAGTAGTAACAGAGAACCATGGCTCCTAGACAATGCGGATTTTTCTAGAATATTCCTAGCCGGCGACAGTTCAGGTGCAAACATCGCCCATCACATAGCCTTACGTGTCGGCAACCAAGGATTAGCCAACGGTTCAATTCATAACATCAGTGGAATCATCTTGTTTCACTCCTACTTCTGGGGCAAGGATCGCATCGGTGATGAGGCTGCTAAGTTGAGTACCTGTCCATACCCGGGGATATCAGAGCAAGTATGGGCAGTTATCTGCCCTGATAGCAGCGGGATCGATGATCCATGGATCAACCCGGCTAAAGACCCAGCACTGTCAAGGTTAGGATGTGAAAAGGTGCTTATATTCGTGGCGGAAATGGATAGATACAGAGATAGGGGGTTTTACTACAAGGAGGCCCTGGAGAAGAGTGGGTGGCAGGGGAAAGCAGAGGTGGTGGAGTCACTAGGGGAAGATCATGGATTCCACCTCTATAAACCTACTTGTGCAAATGCTTTAGCTGTTATGACAAAGGTGGTTGATTTCCTCAACCCTGTTGCTTCAAACACTGAAATCTCGTGCTAAATTTTGTTGTTATTTTTCTCCCTTAAGCTAGTTTTCATTGCGTCTCTTCTATTTATATGCAGTTTTGCAGGGTTTGTGATGAAAACGAAAAAATTGAATGTATGATTGTCTACTGTAAGTGGTTGTGTAGATCACTATGAAATGTTGTGGAGTACTTTTTATAGAACTTCCTGAACTAGAAAGTGCGAAACTTGTTTAGTAAGGTAAACGATTTTCAATTATGCCATACATATTACAGTGCAGTTGGTGTACATCTTGTTATGTGTTTATGTGGTCCTAATGACCGAGTTCAATGTTTGGGTTTTAGATCTAGGAGACAAGGTTTTGCATATTAGTGCCCCAAGAGTCGTGGGTCCGATGATCCACGGTTCAACTCCACTAACGACCCAACACTGTTGAGATCAAATTGGATATGAAAAATTTGTTGATTATTGTATAGGACAAGATTATTTTTTATTTTTTATTTTTTATTTTTTTATTTTTTTTGTACTCCACCTTGGCTTTCCCTTGCCTCCACCTCTTCTCAAAGACCTTCGTATGGTACACCCCTTGTCCCTTAAGAAATCCATTTAGTAATTGTGTATTTGCTTGATAATTTTGGCTATTATTTCATTATGAGTTGGGTATACTCATATTTTATATAGGTTTCGGTATGTTCACATAATACTTTATACTTCATGTGATAGATTTTTGCTTCCAATTGCATCTTCTAAACTTTTTCTATTATGACTTAGTTGGTTACCTTGTATTATATCTTTCTTGTAAGAGATACAAGTTGGGATTTAAAAAATACAATAGGAGTATATTTTTGTTGGAAAAAGACGGATTAATATGCGGAATAACTTTTCCCTCTTTGTGTAATTAAACAGGGTTTAATATAAATTGCGAAAAATAAATCGATTAGGACACCAATATTTTACGTGGAAAACTCTTCAATGCGAAGTTAAAAACCACGGGACCTTTGATCCAGTAAAACTTCCACTATAATATAGTAGAATTACAAAGAAGTCGTCTCTAGTAAGAATTAGAGGATATTTCTCAAAAAATGTCTCACCCGAAATAGGATGAATTACAAGAGTAACAATCTCACCAAATGGTGGAACACTCAAATGAACTTGAGAAATGAGGATGATCTCAATCTCCCTCACTTTTATGTAGCTCTCTCTCACTCACTCTAGAGTGGAATTCTCTCTTGTGTTGTGGATGATCTTCACAACTTGTTGGATGATATTTGCATTCTCCAAGTCCTCTATTTATAGGGAACAAAGAGCAATAGGTAGAAACTTCCTTCATAAAGTCTACCTCACCAAAACTTCCACCATCTTTATGTGCCTGTTAAAATTTCATGAAACTCATGGTAGTTTCACTTCCTTCATAATGACCAGAAATAAAAGATGTAACATGTGGAGATATGAATTCCAATGTAGTTACTTGAAACTCTTCATCCACCATTTATTTATTATTCTTTTCTTTTCTTTTCTTTTTGTAGTGGGTCCCACTAAATAAGTAGGGACATCTAACAATTTCTTTTCTAAAAATAGTCACGTCCTTTTGGAAGGTGTACTGATACGTCGTGGAGGCATGATATAGATCACAATTGGTACCTACTACCGTTACCAGGCCCTTAACCAAAGTACTATTCAATAAAATTTCACCGCTCCATGGTCTAAGCCATGTGCTGTTTCACGCTATTAATATTGGTTTCATTTTTGTATCAACTAGCACATTATTCCAATCGGCCCCATATATCGCATCTTCACCCACCCAAAAGTCTCAAAATCGGAAAAAATCATCTAAAGCAACAAATTAAGCCATGGATTCAACTGCTGAATCAAGCGACATTATACTCCATGATCTCTCACCCATGCTCCGTATCTACAAAGATGGCCGTGTTGAGCGCTTGACGGAGCTCACTACAGTTCCGCCATCGCTCGACCCTACTACCGGTGTTGAATCCAAAGACGTGACCGTCAATACGGAAACTGGAGTTTCGGTGAGGATTTTCAAGCCAAGTCTCGTTGAGGAGTCGAAAACGAAGGTTCCGGTCCTGGTGTTTTTCCATGGTGGCGGGTTTTGTATAGACAGCCCTTTCAGCCCCCTTTATCATAACTACCACAATAGCCTCGCCGCGCAAGCTCAAGTTCTCATCGTCTCTGTCGACTATCGATTAGCCCCCGAGCATCTTCTTCCCATTGCTTACGATGATTGCTGGGACGCGCTCAATTGGGTCTTTTCCCATACAACTGTTGATTCAAGGTAAACAATTTATTAAATTGTTGATAGAACGTGCATACTCGTATCATTACATGTCTTGTTTGATACATTATGATGTTTTTCTTCAATAATTGCAGTAACATTTTGGTCTCACACAATGGTACTTCACCTTCCTTCAAAGGCACTTTGATCATATTAATTTATAGTAATGATTTGTGTTAATAACGGCACTTTGATCATATAAAAGCACATCTAATGAAACATTTTGTATGTTTCTTTTTATCAAATAGTCAAATTATGACTTCAACAAAAGTCGCAGTGACATTTTTTTTCTTAGGGGAGAAGTATTGAAATTGTGGGAATGGAATCATTATATTGCTACCTACTTTTGACATGATTTTAACTTTAAAAATAAATTAAATACATGTTTTTATCATGGTCCCTACTAATGTAAATCTGCAAATCTATGTACCAAATGGGTTGCAGTAGTAACAAAGAACCATGGCTCCTAGAGAATGCGGATTTCTCTCGAATTTTCCTAGCAGGGGACAGTGCTGGTGCTAACATTGCCCATCATATAGCCATACGGGTTGGCAACCAAGGATTAGCTAATGGTTCTGTTCATCACATCAACGGCATCATTTTGTTCCACTCCTACTTCTGGGGCAAAGACCGCATTGGTGAAGAGGCTACTAAGTTGAGTGTCTATCCATACCCGGATTTAGCTGATCAAGTATGGGCAGTTTTCTGCCCCACAAGCAGTGGGATCGAAGATCCATGGATTAACCCGGCTAACGAGCCAACAATGTCGGCATTGGGATGTAAAAGGGTGCTGATATTCGTGGCGGAAAAAGATATATTTAGAGATAGGGGATTTTATTACAAGGAGGTGTTGGAGAAGAGCGGGTGGCAGGGGAAAGCAGAGGTGGTGGAGTCCCTTGGAAAAGATCATGGATTTCACCTCTACGATACTACTTGTGCAAATGCTTTAGCTGTTATGACAAAGGTGGTTGATTTCCTCAACATTTCAGCTACAAGCACTGAAATCTAGTGCCAATTTTGTTGTTATTTTACTTCCTTAGCTATCGTTGCGGCTATTTGTTTGTATGGAATTTTGCAAGATTTGTGATGAAAATAAAATTTAAAAAGCACAGAAACAAAAAGTGATGCACCTAAATTGTTGTCTTCTCTGGGAGCATTATGATCAATGTACATCCATCATTTACGGATAATAAAATATCATTATTGCAATTTGTTTTTATTCATTTTTCAATTTAACTTTTCCACAAAATTTTAAATAAGATAATAACACTTTTTAATTAACAAGTCATACTATATTTAATACTGAAAATTAAATAATACTGTAATTTAGAAATGGGGGACAGTTCCATCCAAACACAAACACCACCTATATTAGGGTATGTTATTTTCAACTTATTCTTTGACTGAACGAAAACTGAATTGAAGTAACTATAGCTGAATTGAAATTATTACAACTAAACTGAACTAATCTGAAACGAATGAATAATAATTTGTGGGAGAAAAATTAAGTTGCAGAAACTGCACTGAACTGAATAGAAGTTCTAAACTAAACTAAAAACTCAACTGAAATTTATACAAATAAGTTGAAAAAAACAGGCGGAAACCAAGAAAATGGCACAAATTTTTTTTTTTTTTCTCACTTTTCTTTTCTTTTCCTTCTTCTTCGCAACGTGGCTCAAGTGAGTAAGGACACCTTATTGACTTGGGCCAGAGTTGAGGAAGGCAACAACCTTGTTCATCAACTCGCCAGCGTTAGACGACGCCGGATTAAACAAATGAAAGACATGGTTCTCCCCCACCGTCTCCACCACCTCCGCCGCCCCTTTCCACCCGCTCTTCACCAACGCCTCCTTGTAATGAAA
>BSSO01007082.1:0-11310 GCA_030267885.1 Mesembryanthemum crystallinum | reverse complement strand
TTTTTTTTTTTTTTTTTTTTGTTCTGATATCTCTACCGCATTCAAATCAGAAGGTCCAATTTGAAACCTTTTCTTTTACTACTAGTATCTTTGGGGGCAATTTCAGCTTCTACAAAGTTGAATCTATGATGAAGGCTGTAGATAGAGTTGGACGAGGGATCGGAGGATATGACTGGGAAGATGAGAGTGGAAGCTTAAACTTATTAGTAGCAGTCCGACCTGACAACCCTTGTATCGTATATGCATCCCATCGCTACTAGAATTCTATCCTTTTGTGACTAATTTTTACGATGGGTCTAAAATCCTGTCGTTAATGTGAAATATTTATGACGTGTATTTTAACATTTTTTCTGTCATCCTTTTATCAATTATGCTTTAAAATGAAATTTTACAACTACGACAACCCTTATCTACGATAGGATTTTCCAATCGTCATCCCGTCGTAGAAGGGTGCCGTCGTAAATGTAAATTTCCATTTTAAGGCATAATGGATAAAATCACGATGGGAAAAATGGCAAAATACCATCATAATATGTCACATTTGAGACGGGATTTTAGACTCGTCGTAAAATTTTGTCACAAATTTATAGATTTCTTGTAGTGCACAAAAAAACTTTAAGGGCTCATTATTTGGAAATTGGAATCATACTGCTTGTAATGTAACTCATCATTTTAAGAACTGAATGTAGTTGCGAAAAAAGAGAGGATAGAGGGGAGTGATTGGCAAAGGTGTAATCGATTGCTCTAGTATATGATCATCGATACATGACTAGAAGTATTGATGTTTATAACCAAACTAACAACTACAAATTTATAAGTAGTTATAAAATATGTGTACAACTACAAAATATTCATTACATTGTAATAATCATTATATCCAAGTAAATGCCATCTAAAAATTATCATCATCGCGTTGATTAGGCATTTTCTTTCATGGTCGATATGCATACAACGATAAAAAATAATACCATTTTTCTTTTTGTCCAAAAGTATCATATTTTTGTCCATAAGTATCATATTTTTGTCCCAATATAGTTTCAACTATAATTTTTTCATCATTTTTTTTTTGTCAGTGTTTTTAGCATTTAAATTAAATTCCGTTATTTTGCTCATAAGTATCACTTTTTGTCCAATGGTCCCATATTGTGGCCTCCGTATATATATAACGTTTTGCTCAAATTTAGTTGGTGATGAAGTCTCAATATAAATATGAAATCTGCAAATCAGATTATAAAATTGTTTGTATGACATGCATGTATACTTTCTTTACACCCAAAAAGTCATAATATATATTTCTCAAAATCTGGGATAGGTAATTAGTATGATTTTACATTGTATATAATTGATGTGGTATACTTAGCTTGATGCATCTGAGAATTTCCAACTAGTTCAAGTTTGAATCCTTCAAGCCTCAAAGTTCATGCATGCATTCTCACCAAATAAACAAACAAAGATTCATAAATGCATTAATTAATATGCTTAACAATGGCATTAGTTGATGCTTCCCATGCCCTAGCTCAATAATATTATTGATCTGATGCCCCTTTTCTACACCGAAAATAAAAAAAAAAAAAAAAAAGAACGAAAGAAAGAAAAAAAGTATTAAATTTAAAAACGGTTCTTGAACTAAAATCGTTATAATGGTCAAAGCAAGATAAGTTTGAGCAGTGAGGAGCCCTTCTCTCACTATATGTGTCGTCTTTTACCCCACTTCGATCTCCGTACATCCTAATATATGTGTATTTCTAAAAGATGGCACATCTTGGTAAAAATGGACCTCTCTTTGAAAATCGATCAAATTCATAACCTACTTGTTGCTAATCGGGTACCACACTCGAAATTTACAAAATATATATGTATATCCAACCCATAAATTGACCCAATCAGACCGAATCTAAACACTAAACCCAAATCTGACCAACCGAGTTGTAAAGAGAACCTAGACAATCACAACCTACAGCTAGCATATACTAAAACCCAAAAAATCTGATCCAAAACAGTTCCAATTAGATTGGTCTTTGCCTCATTGGGTTTGACTCATCTAGTGTGTGCCGACCCCTAATGAGTAACATAATTAACAACTAGCTAGCTAGCTTATTGTTTAATACTAGCCTAATTTGGCTTGTCATGTGCTTGAGCAGGCACCAATCAAGAGTATATTTTATACATTAATTAGGGTTTAGAGCTTAGATTATGATACCTAAAAAGAGGTTAAGGCTAAACTAAATTAGCAATGTGCACTTAGTTTAAGAAGCTTTTGAGTAGAGATTAGCCAATTGAGGAAAGTGTCAATCCAGCTTTGACAGTGAATATTATTATTGTAAATGTTTTCTGTTCATTCTTGTTTTTAGCCACAAGAAAAGGGTTTTGTTTATAGCATTATGTATACCTAACTAGGCTTATTTTGGAAGCAAGTATCCATATTAGATGATGCGTTCACACTGGTTGGTGTATAGATAGGTCAAATGAAAGCTGGATCTAGCAAGTATCTAGTACAATTAGCAACATTTTATTATTGTAATTATGTCCTTTAATGATTTTTTTTTTTTTCCATTTTATTTTGTTGAGTGAAAGAGGCATACAAGCTGATGCTGACAAGTAGCTTTTTTGAGGGTTGGTATTAAGTACTCGCTCCCTCCGTTCTCTAAAGAATGTGGCGATTTGTAATCCGCAACTCACATGTTGCGAATTACAAAGTGTCACCTTGTTTGTAGAACGAAGGGAGTGTTAAGGACCTGATTTCAAAGCTTGTTTAGGCCGATCCTTATTCCTATTTTACATGACAGAAAAAGGAGAAATAATGTAACCGCTATCATATATACCAAATCAATATATATGTGTATGTATAATGTTGTCAATTTTTTTTTCTTTGATTTGTTATAATGAGCTTTTGCAAGGTATTTGGAAGAATTAAAAATATATTTCTAGGAGGTTGTAGCTAGCCTTTTGTGGTCCTCCAATCTTTACCCCTATAGAAAGGATCATGCATGAAAAATTCGGCTAATACCATCTTACTTTTTATCTTGAAATTGACTAAAATTAGTTGTGACCGTTTTCGATTTTTATTATCACTCTATGCATGTAATATAATGAACAACTATATCAAATTTATTTCCATTGGTCATCTTTCGATTATTAGTGCAAAGTTAAAAGTCGATACAACTCACCTTACTCTTAAATATGAGTAATACTTTCTTTCTTACATTCATACTAATACTTAAGAGCAAGTTGAGACGGACTCTACTTGATATGAAAAGAAAGAATCCGCCTCAATCATACAAATTTTTATTAAAAACTTGGTAATTTTTATTGTAGCATGCACCATGGGACGACCACACAAGCAAGAAAGCCATTAAAAAAACAGAAAGGGCAAAGGGTGGCAAAAGCAAGTTGCTAGTAAGTAAGGCTTAAGATTATTGGTGGATCTTGTGAGTAGTTTTATTAAACAAACTCAACTTTTTTTTGGTGTCATGATCTCTCATAAATTCTCCCTGTCACATACTTTTGGGGTTAAATTTGGCACTTTTCTCTCTTTGTAGCTGCCTGTGCCAATAATATTATTGCATCATGTAGCTGTCAGAAGTCAGAAACTGCATGGTTTTTTTTGTACTCTTTATTTGTTTTCCTTGTTATATTAGTTGTAGCATATAATTTGTTGCATTCTATTCTCTTCTATATACGGCTACTAGCTACCATGCAAATTGCAAAACACCATCAAACAACTAGTAATGGGAATATCAGTATATTGATAAGATTATAGTTTTTCTGTTAGGTTTGATTTTTTGTTTTCTTGTTCTTTTTATAGTTTGAAAGGTATTATATTAGTATATGTTACTTTAGCAGTTGTCTTGAATCTTGATGATGTGGTAACGCTTTTATGTTAAGTTACATAAAACGTAGGTGATATATATACAAGCCTCAAAGAAAAGACATGTAATTCTAATTAAGAATAAACTTGAGATAGAGTTGATCAATGTGATACATGTTATTAAGCTAGTTGTCGTCTTAATCATCTATTAATTTAGGATTTGGCTCCTATCCGTATTTTTGCGTTTCAAAAAAAATAAAATCATTTAAATTCAATACATTTTGATAGCATAAAAATTGTGTTACAATTCACTTAAAAGTATATGTAACAATATGATAATAAGCCAAGCAAATATGACAATAATTTCTAACAAGTAAATACAAAAATTATTCGAGGAACTCGTGCTACTTTATTTTTAATTTCTCTTTACTTAACATAATTTTATAACATGATGGAAAAAAAAAAACACCATAAAGAGTGAATATTCCTAAAATGTAGGTGCCAAGAAATCAACCAACAAGGTTGATCCATGTAATGTGAGATCACAGAATATTGCAGTTTTTGCAGCAAATAAATGGAAAAACAGAGAGAGAAAGAGAGAGATGTGAGAAACAGAACATGGTTTTCCCATTTAGTGCGGCAGTTTGTCTGCCCAAATCATATCATGTACAGTCCTGCTCCATAAACTTATGCCTGAGAGGCCATCAGCATATTCCTCATGAATTCCTTAATTAACAAGTTATCTTCCTCTAAATTAGTATTTTATTGGTAATGATCTTTGAATCCTTGCTATAATTGGTTGCTACTTTTATTTATTTTTTATTGTAAATTTCACTGTTATGTGGAGTAGTTAGTAATGGACTTGTGGTGGTCAATTGGGCGAGTAGACTCGATTAAACAAGACGAGCCAAAATTGAGCTGATTGGTTAGCTAGCTTAGCTAGTCGAATTTGGCTCGTTGGCTAGCTTAGCTTGAGGTTGCAGATTATGACTCGGTTCTCGTACTCTACTATTGTCATGTGACACGTGTCGACATCCGTCTTGACTATGCTTGTTTGAATCGAACCAAACTACTACACCAGTCTCAAGCGAATGGGCATCAAGCCGAACTAGAGCTGGCAGAATGAAGCCCAATGGCTGAATTGGCTCGGCTCGACTCAACTCGCATATATCATCATGATTACTTGCAACTGCAAATTTATGTAAAGTTTGTCTTATTAAGTAATGCAAGTATCTATCTTTATATTTGTAGGTTTTTAATTCCGTTAAATTTTTTGGGTTTTCATTAAATGAACTTCCTTTCTTATTAGATGTGTCTAAGGTATTATGCTTAACTACCTCTTTAAAAAAATAAAAAAAAATAAAAAAAACTTGAATTTCTGATATGGTTTATAAATTATGGTGTAGTAACTCATTTTCCAAATGGGCAAACATTTCCTAGGTGCATTCTTTAGGTGTCTGTAAAAGGAGATATAAAACAATTTGTGCGCACATGCACACACAGGTGCACGACTCATAAATTACCATTACCATTTAGGAGTAATAAATACTACCACCATTTGCATGCCCTAACTTTCCAAAAGGAAAGTATATATGGCCTTGAAGTTTGTAAAGTTGTTGGGTGTTTTTTCGATGCACCAATAATTTCTCTTCCTTGAAGCTTCTCCTTTTCAAATCACAGGCACGCCATTATTATTGTTTACGTTTCTCCACAACTTCAGTTACCAGTATTTGGTACACCCCGCATGTCTTTCGGGAAACATTATACTCTACTACTCCGTAAACATTGTGGGTTCGTATATGTTTTACAATCCTTATCTTATCAGGCCGTTTGATATATCAGGCGAGTAATAGAAAAACAAAAAAATAGTACTATATAAGCGAAAAACAGTACTGGAGTGATACTAACTAAAAAAAGTGGTACTAGTTTTTGATCATCAGTACCCATATTTGACTTACCAGTACCATTTTTTAGACTACCAGTACATTCGCCTGATATAATATTTTATGTATTATTTTTATGTGTTTTTTCTCAACAAAATTAACAATATTCTGCAAGAAAAAAATGCAAGTTATAGACTGAATGCAGAATATGAACGACGAAATGAACAATACTTAAAGCAGATTCTGCAAACAAATCTCTATCGACATGGTCTTAGAGTGACATGTATCAGTAATTTACACCAACACCTTCGCATGTACAGTATACAGTTCAATCCTGTCTATTTCTTTTACATACAGTTATATTTACAGTAGGTTCTTTTTAGCAGAAAGTACAACATACCTGTATTCTCTATTCACTTAGCAGATCGACTTAGATGAGACACAACTTCTGAGCTTACAATATCTGTTGCTATTGTACAACCAAAGCCCACTTCTCATGGAGACAGTGATACCAAAACTCGTGGCCTGGTTACGCGTGCCCTTCATAGGGTATTGCATTTTGAACTGCCAGTTGCTGAAGTATTTTCTAGGCCAGTCATATCTATCAGCTGTTTCTTTGATAGATTAATGATTGAATCTGCAATCACCCTAGCGCTCGACTTCAAATAACCACCTGAAACAAGTTTATATATGATCATTATGACAACACGAATCTTCATCTCCTACAGGCGAATGTGGCCAATTCCCCTCCCCCCTTTTTCTTAGTGAAGGTGCGTAGATGTAAGCAGTGAAAGGACCACTTGTCGACTTACAATAGATTAAGTGCACGTTTAGTCAGGCTTCTACCAATTCCTTCACCACCCTTCTTCCTACACTTCTTAAAAGTTGAAATAATGTTAGGAATGAAGCTACAATTCAGAGCTTCTACTTGTAGCCCCATTTCAACTTCTTGAAATTCCAAGTGGAGGTGATGGAGAGGGGTGGTAGAGGAGGAATGTGAAGTAGAAAATTAGATGAAAGTTTGGCCAAACGGACATTACATCGACATTGTATACAATCTACAGTTATTTTTTCAAGTGTGTATATGTACATCGCATATATCTCAGCTTTAGTTCATAACATGTGAACATTTGTCCAGTATAGTTGTATAGGAGCCAGCAGTATAAATAACAATGCCAATTGCAGTTCACTGCCAAGCAATAAGACGGTAGGAACGGAATAAGACCACAAAAAAAGTTGGTAATCAGATCACCGAAGTAGAGCATAGGACAGAACCTGATGTAAGCATTACAAGGGGAATGTTCTTCTCACGGGCAAACGCAAAAACCTTCTCATCTCTCTTTATTATACCATCAGGGCTAATCTGCAGCGCAGAGATAGGACACTGTCACTAATCATTGATCGTGCACAAATAAAGACTACACTATGTAACATGCTTTGGCCAGAGATACGTGTGTTGGATGTCCCAGCATACAAATGTTTCAAGTGCATCTAACGGCTCAGACAACTAACTATCATTCATCTGAACTGGAAATACCAATTAGTTACAGAACAAAAGCTATCACGAGGGTATTCACATCTAGAATTTACCAGAAGTGTTAAATAAGATCATAAATTGCAACTAACATGTCAGACTTTCACCTTTCAGTACTGAACATACTAACCATCTCGACAAGAATACTTTTTTTGCAAACGCCAGCAATTGAATTGTATCAAGCATAGCGCTATTATTTATAAAGAAAAATGTACCTAGCTTACATTTATATTGAGCCTAGAAAAATCTCCACAATCTCCTTCAAAATAACAATCTCTTGACCTATCCGTTGCTTTGATACCTCATCCCTCCTCAGTCTACACAATCTCCTTTAATATAACAATCTGGATAAAAACTAAGTAGCTGCTGGAGCCTATCGCTACTACTCAATCTCCTTCATAACATAGTTAAAACATACTCCTTCCGTCCCAAAAACACTCTCTCTACATAGTTAAAACAATCTGGGTAACTATACCTTTTCTTTATGAGTAAAGGAAAACATGATTTGTCCAAAAGAAAAAAAAGGAAAACATGTGACATGTCGTTTTTGCCCATCCTTTCCCCTCATTATTTTAACATTCTCTCTCCTCTAAACCAACGGCAATAAAGGAAAATTTGCCTCATTCCCCTGTTTCTTAAGAGTTGTGCCAAAAAGCAAACGTAAGTTATTTTCGGGACGGAGGTAGTACAAGATAATGACACCTTTTTTTCAACCTGATCAAAGCATTGTTCTGGTCTCACATGCAGAAAAGATTGTGATCGAAACACCAGTTACAGCACACAGAATCATGCCATACCACAAGTTACTTCAACGTCTTCAAGTCAAGGGAGCCAATTTACTCAGATAATATCCTCATTAAAACAGCTATAAACTTCTATATGAGATAGGTAGCATGATGCTAGTCAAAGTAACCCAGATACACAAGCATGACATTTTAAAAATGGGATTAATGTGACCTTCCTGTAGTGATATGACCAAGTGCAAGTGAGGCCTGGTAGTAAATATGGTTCAAAATATGCACAACAAGAATACAAGTCAAACATGATCATATATCCACCATAAAAGAGCCAAAGCAGGATCTTACCCTCAGCCTGCCCAGTGGATCCCCATCCAGGATGTCCGTCCCAGCATTGTACACCACTAACTCCGGATTGAACATACCTCGTGCAACCTAATCATTCATGTACAAATGCATCAGGTATGTGGAACTGCATTTATTGCTTGCTTATAAGCAGCATTACTCAAAAATCACAATGATCAGTAACCTAGCACAAAATAATACTACCATACAAAATTATAATTTGAATGAGCAGTTAAATCATACTCCCTCCGTTTCAATATAATGTTCATGGTTTGACTTGCACGGTCTCCAAGACAACACTTTGACCACAAATAATTACAATTATATAAATCCCAAAACTTATAAAAAGATAATAAATTGAAACTACTACTTAAGATGAATCCAAAAATTATATTCTTATTTTGAACATCATTATACTTTTTTGCAAATTAATGGTCAAAGTTTACAAACTTTGACTCAAAAAGTCAAACCATGAACATTATATTGAAACGGAGGGAGTAGTTTACAAGTTGGCGTAAATGAAAAAATGGAAAATGTGTTAACCCTACGTGCATTGCTGAGAGTATATAAGTCATTTCATCATTTCATGTACCGATTTAGGACAATTTTCTATTCATTCTCATTTCTCATGGCAGCCAGCGTTACAGAATAGGACACTGAGACATTCAAATGCCAGTGATTACTACTAGATGGGGCAAAGCAAGAAGGAAAATTTGCTTCCCAATATGGGGAAAGCATCTAGAAATCAACCACGCTAGACTGGAAAGTTTTCTTCCCTTGGGCAGAGAGGGGGGAGGTATAACATAAACAACCTCTCACCTTGTGAACACTTCGGCAGACGATTTTTGTTCAACATAGAAAAAGACAAAGGAACAAAGGAAAAGACAAAGGAACAAAGGTGACTTCTGCAATAGATATTGGCATGCTGCCACCATTTTTTTACCTGAAGTGCATTATCTAACTTCTGTAAGTACTCATCTGTAGACGTCCCACTCTGTAAAACAGATACAATTCTTATTCCATAACAGCAGAGACAACATAGATAACATTGAACTTTCTGCAATTAACTGATTGCTTACCACAACTTCAACCTTTTGATCAATGTATCTCCTAGCTGTATAATCCTAAAGCAGCAAACATTGGCAAAAGCATCTTCAGAAATAGAGAACAATGTCAAATATTAAATTGATAACAGCAATTCTCTGAAAAGGCCACAAAATTAACTGGGAAGATAATAGGCCAATAAAACTGAAAAAAATGGGAGACACTAATCAACTAACTTGGACAACAACAAATGTAGTATCTCTAACACTCCTTGAAACATTTCTTTTGAACCCCCAAGTTTTTACAAAGAGTTCGTCAGTCGTCACTTTCGTAATTAACTAGTTGATCTGGCTAGAATTTTAAGCTCACGAATAAGTTGACTTCCACTTTGATGAGATGGGATTCCTGTGTCTCAACTCTCAATGGATATTTCCGAGTTACCTCATCGAACCCTCTCCCAGTGTCTATGATGACATTGACATAGGATAGGATACTTCTCAAAAGATGGTCGTCTAGAATTACAGCATCAAGAAGTTGACAACATAAAGATTCTTGTCAAACAACTCAATCAGTCAAATAGGATGGCAATTGTGATTTAACGGTTTACAAATAGATGTTATTTTTCACCATATAATTCATATGTTCACTCTTGACTCTTGAAGGATCTTTTGTTAAAGTAATTACTCTAAAAAGGGTCCTCCACATACAATTTTTTTTTCCTTACTTTGTATTAAATCCTGTTGGTATTACTCCAATTTTGTTGTGCTTTTGTAGCCTTTTCTTACAATACTGGCGAATTAGACATGAAGTCATAAATAACAAATAAGGTGGAATAGTATGTCAACTTACAAGCGGATATACTTCTGGATTGTACATATCGAGAATGTATACCCTTCCTGCAAATGAAGAGAGTATAAGGAGCTTGTTTAATGGTCAAAGGGACAACACAAACAGGACAGACAGGAAGAGAATGTACTGTCGCCAGAAAAATCCGTTTCATGACCATTTCCTTGATGTGCATCAAGATCAATAATCATAACCCTGTCAATTTGACCAAAAAAAAAAGAAAAAGAAATTGACTCATTATAAAGATGAAATTAAACACTATGTTACAAGAAAGTATGTAAAACTCAGTTCCCGTGTCTTTGGATTAGCATTTGATACCTAGAAATATTTAAACGGAGAAAGGCAAAGTAGATGCACAGAGAGATGTCAGCATAAGCACAAAATCCACCTCCCTGGTCTGCAGAACAGTGATGAAACCCTCCACCGACATTGATGGCCCACCCTCGCTCTTTTGCAAGCTTTGCAGCTAGAACAGATCCCCCCACCTAGAATCAGCATGTAATTAGATGAACATTTGAGACTTGGAAATGATGTAGACTATTGAAAAAAAAATAAGTAAGCTAATTTTATAGCTGTACCTGCTTTCTGAAAGGGTGAAGAACTTTCCTCTGTACAATCCAATTGGGCAAAATTGCAACTGGTGGCACCTGTAAAAGTGCAAAGATTGCAACCCTAAAATTGGTTAAACTTAGATAACCATAAATGCGTGTTTCTCAACAGAAACTACGTTCATGGCAAGCTACTTGTTGTTTAAGTGAAGTTTCTTGTCTCATAGTATATGTGGCTTAGGATTCCAATACAACCTTAAGAGCTCGTTTTCCTTTAGCCACCAAACTCCTAACTGATGTTTACTAACCAATAAGTTCCAACACTTCCTCTTATAAAATCACCAGCTAAGATTCGAAAATTGTGCCTGTTAAAGCACTTACAAAACATTATCAAAATTTGATAATCAAGAAGTGCAAATAAATAAAGGAATAGCATATGCAAAACGGATATAGAAGTAAGCAGTGTTGCAACATGGAACATTCCCTTTTCTCAGTTTCTGCAAGACAAACACCTTTATATTTCTCCTCCTAATTTCTCTCTCTTTTTCTTCTTTTTTCCTTTTTT
>BSSO01007081.1:0-11312 GCA_030267885.1 Mesembryanthemum crystallinum | reverse complement strand
GAGAGATAGGTAGAATAGAGAGAGAAAGGGTGAGGGTGAGGAAAAATAAATTGATTTTAAATTGGGAAGTGGGTTTGTTGTTGAATTTTTTATATTATTTGGTTTATAGTGGAGGGTTATTATGGGGAAATATGTGGGATAAAATTGGTTTGACAACATTTGAGATGAACAAATATATTGATGTTTGACAACATTTGAGATGGACAGAGGGAATAAAAGATAAACAAAAAAATGTTTGCTTTTGTACAAGCTAAGACAAATGAAATTGATAAGAGTGCCATAACTAAATGTAAGCAACCGAATAACATCAAATGAAAAAATTATGTATCGTGGTGTCCTTTTATCTGAAAGTAGTACGAACTCAACTTAATGTGTTTAATAACCGAAAAGAAATTAAAATAGGCTTGTGTTATTAACATATATGATCTTACAATTTAAAAGATTTGATTTAAGCTAAATCGAACTATACTGAACGTGTTGAATGATAAGTTGCAAAGTTGAATTGAATCGTACTAAAGTAAATTTAGAATGGAAATGACGAAATAAACACCCTTAATATGTGTTCATTCCACTTTATTCAATCCCTTTTCAGATCGCCTAGTTTAGTTCAAGTCATTTATTTCAGTTCCATTCCTACAAATTACTTTTTCTCTCACATATATTAATATTCAGTTAGTAGTTCAGTTTAGTTTCGATGAAGTCATGACGTACAAATTATACGAGTAATATATTGCAGTACATAGTAGCAACCACGTAGATGAAAATGAAATTGTTCTTAAGTACACAAACCTTGAATAAATTGAGCATCTACTACCCCAGAAAAGTACTGTCAAAAGCAGCTGAAACTAGAAGGCGAAGCTGCTACCCAGCTAAAAATAACCGTGTTGAAAGAGGAGAGAGAGAATAAATGCTGGGGGTGGGGGCCAATCAAAAAGCATGGTTCAACCTCCATGAATCCGACATGGCACCGAGGTGAAACATAAAAAAAGTGAAAAGTGAAAAAGTAGCCCCTAGGAAACAGACACGTGGAGGGGATCATATTGAACGTCGTTTCTATGTGGCTGAGCTGTTACCGTCGTGCGTTAACGTGGGTTAAGGAGTATAATAATCGACTAATCTTTTTTTTTTTTTTTTTTTGATAAGTGATAAGAAGTGGTGGGAGGGTAACAACTAAACAAGGAATTAGGCCATTTGATTCTTGACTGCTTATTTCAGTTTAACCTTTTTTTTTTTTTTTTTCTATGTCTCCATATTACTGTTCATCGAGGTCTTAGATTAAGTTTGTTCAGTTTATCCGCAAATCAATTGAAATGAACATAGTTTAAAATAATTTCTAATTACCTAACAAGTGGTTGATGTGAATGATTCGACATTCTCATCCTTTAAGTAAGGTCCATAGTTCAAATCTTATGAATAAAAAAATTGTTTACTGGGAGCATTTTATCCCTTCGTGGGTCGACCTAGTGCGGCTTTTTCACATCTCTATCTACCAGATAATTCCGTCAGTTTAATTTTTTCAACTTTCAGCTCTCACTAACCTAATTTTGAACTTTATGTTTAGTCTTAGAAAAAAAATTATCCTTTCAAACATCCAACTTTAGTTAACTTTTCAGCTAATTTATTGATGTTTTGTAGCAATTTAAATTTTTTTTTTTTTTGTTATCATTATTACTATTTCTCTCAAACCGCAATAAGGGTGTGTTAGTTTCAATTTAATTACTAGTTGTACATTTCGTTCAATCCACTTTGATTCAATTCTTCAACTTCTTTTTCCTCTCGCATAATATTATTTGGTTAGTGGCAATTCGGTGTAGTACATTTCGTTTGAGTTGAAATGAACACACTTTCAACAACTGACTTTTACTTTAATATTCTACTATTCATTCAGTTATTATTTAGTGCAATTCAATTCAATTCAAATAATGGCGATTCTATTTGAATGACCATAACCTAACACAAGTTCCAAATAGTTTTCCATGTCTCAACTATTTCATCATCTCTAGCTACATACCAAACAATGACACCTAGTTAATTTTTCAACTTTCAGCTCTCACTTCGAGTTTTATAGTTAGTTTTGAGAAGTTTTTATTACAAACATCCAACATTACTTAACTTTTCAGCTAACCTATTACCATTTCTTGTCAACGTAAACAAGTTTTCGATCATTGTTTAGCTTATCAGTTAAGTTCTACAACTAGTTGTGTGAACCGCAGAGTTAATAAGTCAGGAATAACAAAAAGTAAAATAAAAAATAAAAAATGATATGCACAAGTCCCAAGGAGGAGAGAGGAAATAAAAAAAAAAGGAAGAGGGTGGAAGGGAGGGAGGGAGCAGAGGAATCCGGCTGTAAACTTGGACACTAATGGATTGGGGGTGGGGGTGATGGGGGGGAACTGGGAAGAGTCACAGCGACAAAACCTGCAAAGATCGATTCTTTAGGGGTTGAATTTGAGCTGATAATAATGTGCTCTTAATTACATTCATTTATGGCCTTCCATTGCATTGCCTCCATTTATGGGTTTTTTCTGTGTTTACTTGTGTACTTCAACAACAGCTGATAATACTTGCATTTACCTCTATGCCCCTTGGTTTTTGGCCCTCGTTTCGCTAGCTTATGTAGTACTCATGTATGCATTGCAAATTGCAATGGTGAGGTGATTTTTAGTTTGGCTGATTTGTGACTAATGTGCCATTTGTTATCTTATAATCAATGTAAAATACTCATTCTCTTGCTCCGTTTTTAAGGGGATAAAAAGATTATGAAATACTGAACTACTAATCTTATGTTAGATGATCCAGCATGAAGTAGTTGAACATTTATATAAGAATATGTTTATTCTTGGGTAGTTTTCAGAAAATGATCTATACTGAGATGAACTAAGTGGGAACTGAATCAAATGTATAAATGGAACGATGAATTTAACACACCTTTACCTAAGTATTAACTATTTGACAGATAATTTACTTGTTACACAAATCGTGTTTACATTTTGTCTCTTTTTTAAAGTACTCTCAACCTATAGTCTGTGTATGTACAACTAATATGATTTTTTTTATAAACTAGAAATTTGAGTCCTCCAATATAATTTATTATTTTTAGAATTTAATAGGAATAAGGCATTTCTTCTAAGCAAACACACTATCATCAATTGAATACAAGATTCCTAGTATAGGATAATACTCTTTTGATGTTCATGAAAATTCATGCACTGATTTAAATATATGCATTGATACTTTGACACTATAGCCTATAATTCATTAGGTACGTTGAATATTTTTAATTTACATTCAACTCAATGTCAAGCTATCTCCATATTTAATTTTTTTTTCTTTCCCCTTCTATTTTGTTTTGTGAAAAAAAATTAAATTGAGGTCGTTTACGAGTTAAAGAACAAGTCATCACCTAAAAAAGGAAACAAGTATAAATATATCGAATTCTTTGTGCCTACAATTTCCCTTTTTCCGCATATTTTGATTGAAAATTTAACTCAAGCACATAAAACAACATTTTTACTTGACATTGCAAGAAAATAAGTGATTGAGCAAATGCTGAATTCTAAATTTCTAATAATGGAGAAAAAGGGATTAAACTGCTCAACTACATTGTTGGATGAGAGAATTTATAGTAGAATTGTTTGTTGTAATTTAGCAACTAAAACACTTATCCTCCTAAAAGATTGGGTGTGCTTTGCATTATCACTTAACTGCAAAATTGTAGGCTATAACCTTCTAATCAGTAGAAATTTCTAGAATATAAAACAGGGGTAAAATTGTCACTTACACTGCTACAAAATGTAGTGAAAAATGAAACAGAGAAAAAGAAAAATGAAAAGTACCTACTGTAAAATGGAAATGAACAACTGTAGAGAGCTAAGCTACTTACTTACACACACTAACCCTTTATTTAATTACTTTGATTTATTGATTAATTAATTCCCCGGCAAAGATGCTCTAAAAAATAAAAATGAAATTTAAAATTTCTTTAAAAAAATAGAAATTTCAATTTGGACCCCCTTTTTATAACACCCTTCAAAATCCAAACACACCCCCCACCACTATCTCTCGCTTCAGCTCAACCTCAACCCATTTCTCTATCTCTCTCTCATTTCTCTTAAGCAAAAGTGAAGGTACCAACAACACGAACAAACACAAAGAAATACTAGTATCAAAAGAGATAAAGAAAAACATCAACAACAACAACAACAACAATGGAGGCATCTGATTTCTTCGTCGAGGAATTTCTCGACTTAACCAACAACAATGGCGAAGATGATGTCATGACCGACGCCTTTTTCGACTCTGTCGCTGCTCACTCCACCGACTCCTCCACCCTCACCACCCCCGTCGACAGCTCTCACTCCTCCGCCTCATTTCCCGACCACTTCTCCGGGGAACTCTGCGTTCCGGTACGTAACAATTCTCTATTAAACGCTATCTCATCTTTGTTTTTGTGAAACGTATCAAAAACTCGTCAATTTTAATGTTATTAATGAATTACCACTAATTGGGGTTATTTATTTATTTATTTATAGTTTGACGATGTGGCGGAGCTGGAATGGCTATCAAATTTCGTGGAAGATTCTTTCTCAAGCGAAGACCTCCACAAATACCACCACCACATCCCGGTGACCCATAACCCCGTCGGGCCGGCCCAATTCCACAACCAGGCCCGACAGCTCAACCCGAACCCGACCCAACCATCATCAACGGTCCCGGGGAAGGCCAGGAGCAAGCGTTCCCGCGTGGCGCCTTGCGACTGGTCGACCCGGCTCGTCATGGTGGCCCCCACCACCACCACCTCACCCGCCACCTCCTCCTCCGACACCACCACCACCAACCCGAGCCCGAGCCCGGCCCAGAAGAAGATATCGTCTAAGAGGAGAGACAATAGCAATGGTAACGGTGAAGAGAACCCGAACGGCGAGGTTCGGAGGTGCCTGCATTGCGCAGCCGAGAAGACCCCGCAATGGCGGACCGGGCCGATGGGCCCGAAGACTCTCTGCAACGCCTGCGGGGTCAGGTACAAGTCGGGCCGGCTCGTACCCGAGTACCGGCCCGCTGCAAGCCCGACGTTTATATCAGCCAAGCACTCAAACTCCCACAGGAAAGTGATCGAGCTTAGGAGGCAAAAAGATATGCAACGGCAACAACAGCATCAGATGATTGGGCATCATCATCATCATCATCAACAACATCAACATCATATGATGATGGGTGTATCATCCAACGGTGGAGATGATTACTTGATTCATCATCATTTGGGCCATGATTATCGACAGATGATTTGATCACCGACGGTTTAGTAGTCTAGCTAATTTCCTTAATTAGAATGGACTTTCTTTTTTTTTTTTAGAGAATTCAGAAAGGAACAAAGAAAAAGAAAAAGAAAAGAAAATAGAGTTCACTAAGTTGAATTACTTCTAGTAAATTCTGGTCCTTTTTTCATTGCGGGAAAATAAGGAGAAACATAGGATTGTTAAAGGGGGAGAGGAAAAAAAAAAAAAAAAATTGGTAGAAGAGAGAGTCTACTAATTGTTGTTTAGTCTTTGGTTTCCCCTTTTCTTTTATTCACATTTCGTTATCTTTATTTTTGCTGGATTTGGCGAAAATAAGAACGTAATTTTTGTAATTCGAGCTAAGCTAATTGTAATTTTTTAAATTAAATTAAACTATAATTTCCTTGATTTTCTTTTCTTTTTTTCCTTTTTTTTTTGTGTGTGTTGTGGGCATTTTGTGTTTAATTGATGTCAAAGCAAAAACAAATAGCACAAAGCATATGTGCAGCTAGCTAGCAAAGAATATAATACTGATAGGTGGTGTACCACTTAAAATTTCAAATAAAGAAAAGAATTGTTACAATGACAATACTTATTAAATTTTGGTTTCCCATATATGAAAAGGTTACAATGTGGCTTGGATTGAAAGTCAGGAAATTGTGAGTGAAGCTAGCAGGCAGTACTTTGAAAGCTTTGAAACCACATGGTTTTTGTCCCAGCCTTGTTTGTAGTCATTACAAGCTTCAAGGTAGTCATATTTCTTGTGTAGTACTTGCAAATTACCAGGGTATCTTTATTTTCTAAGTTTGTTTGTCACATTGGTAACTTTGTACTACAGAATTGGAGTAATTTTGACCAATTGATTGGAATTGGAAGTATACCAAAAAAAAAAAATTTGGGTACTTTGTAGCATGCGCTAGATGAGCTAGTAGAGCTATATGCCATGTGACTTTCTATGCCAATACTGTTTGAATTATTGGTATTGAGGTATATATTACATTGACCCACAATAACAAATATGTCTATTAGGTCGGTTTATTGGGTCAAATATGCGAGCTCACCTATTCTACTCTCGCGACAAGTATAAATACTCTATTTCTTCATAGGATAATGAACTTTCTCACACACTCCGTTTTACATATTCTCTCTAGTAGTTCTCCTATCTTATTCCCGCCCTGACTTGACTGTCAGAGTAGCTTTACCCGACATGGCCCGAGGCTAGTTTCACTTTTTGGTTTTGCATGAGAACTTTCTGATCATTAGGCTATGTTCTCTTCATGTGATTTTTGTTGATTTTAACAAAAATCAACAAAAATCAGTAAAATCAACAAAAATCAACAAAATCGCTCTTTGTCAAATCTAACAAATCAACAAAAATCAATGAAAATCATCAAAAATAAATAATCAACAATAAATATCAACAAAAATCACATGAAAAGAACATAGCCTAATCGCTACTTTTGGATGTAGGTCGTCGATCACGTATTGTTCACATTCCCATCATTCTAAACCCCTCAACAATTGGTGACAATAGGCATATATGGCACATATATATCCATTTTTTTTCCCTTTCTTTGATCAAAATTCGAAATTCAAGTGTGGACGGGGTGGTAACCATGCGCACCATGTTAGTGTTTTTTTTTTTTTTTTTGGTAATTTGAAACAATGCATTGCATAGAGGATGAAGATTAAACCCGATAACTAATTAAAAAGGCTAAGAGATAAAGGAATTAGCTTGGATTTTATTGAGACTTAAAGCTCTTTTTTGGTAAGTATTTTTTTTCCCCAAATTTAGAAGAAACAAAAAAATAAAAAAAAAGTCAACACAATTTATATACATCGCACTAGAGGACAGATGATCGAAACTTAAAACTAATTTAAAAGCTCTTCGACGAAAACAAATTCAAGAGCTCTACGATGAAAACAAAGGGTTTCCAACTCTGATATCTTATGAAGTGGGAAAGAAAAAAAAAAAAAAAAAAGTAATTTTGAAGTAAGAAAGATTGAGCAGCCTTGAGGGGAGGAGTTACACAAAGTCCTTGAAAGTTGAAACATTGTTCAACTCAATTTTTCAATGAAACTCATTTTGGTTGACCTTTTAATGTTGACCTTGTAATGCTTTTATTGCAGCAAGATTTTTACTGTATTTTTAATAAACAGAGTTCTACAGATAAAAATAAAATGGGCGAAAACTGTTGCTCAAACAATGGAGGGCCGGTGGTCCTAGGTTTAATTAGTCATTCAATTAATCACACTCACTCTTAGGGAAGTTTTCAACCAATTAACTTTAATCTCATTGATTAATTAAATTAATTTACTACTATAATTAAAGGCCTTTGGGATTATCAAGAGGAGAGCTCCTAGAATTGGCAGCCAATAGAAATTAAAGTTGAGTGTGTTTATTGATTATCCCTGCTTGGAATTCAGTGTAGAGAGAGAAATATGAGATTATGATGATGCATCGTGGTGGGTACACTACGGAGGGTTTTTATTATTTTTCAATTAAGTGAAAAAAATTAATTGGATAAAATTAATTTAATATTTACTTCAAAAATAAATAAATAAACTGAAGCAGTAGAAGCTAAGGCATTGGGCATTGCGGGCATATGCTCTCTTTATTTTTGTAACAGAGCACAATGTCGACATTACGCCTAAGTAAAAGGGATATTATCATATTTTTATAAAGATTTATTTAATTAATTAATTAATGAAAATAGTACTTAATATTTGCACTTGGGGATGATAAAATTTGTCTACTTGATCCTGGACAAAATGCTCTCACCCAATGCGGGTCCACTCTAATGTTTTGTTCATAATAATAATAATATAGTAGTAAATATAATTTTATCAGATAATAATACATACAATAATATTAATATGATAATAATATAGAGTAGCTTTGATAAACTTGTAAGATAATTATTCCTAGGTTGGAATATGGGCAGTTGGTACATGAAAGGACGGACCCCCATGTTAGTGAAAGTAAGGGATAGCACGTGCTGTGTGCATGGATGTATCATTATATCCCTTGTGGGCCTTTATACATATACATATATATATCTTGAATTTCACTAAGATTAAATAAGAGTATTTTTGAGTCAATTTTGATCCTTGACAAAAGAAAAAAAAAATTAAGTTCAATTCCTTAGGCTGTGGTGCACCCTGATTATAGTGTGACTCAAAGATAGTGTGAGAATGAGATGTCTATCGTTCAATTATATGTCTTCTTTGATTTATTATTGCTTGGTTAGTTATAAATAATCCTAATTATCATCTAACGGTTACAATTTGCTTTGTGTATTTGCAAAGGTTATTTGAGTCGAGTCACCTCTGTACTTGTTGGTGAAAGAGTGAAAGTGGGTACACCCTTTTGTTTTTCTTCCTCCATTGTTGAGCTGTTACGATTCTCTTTCTTAATTGCTCATTTGATTTCAGCCTTCTCGTTGGTTATATAACAATCAACTTTTTACCTTCTTAAATCTGAAACAATTTAATTAGCATCTTCTTTCTCTCAGGATTTATGGGCAATTGTATTCTGCAAATTTCAAAACCTTTTGCAACAAAGGCACATACATCTTCAAAGGCTAGTTGTATCAACATTGGAGAGCAGTATGTAACTACATACAATTGCACCACTATCGTCTCAAATTTAATTTACTTCCAAGGTATTGACTCTATCACGACACAATTTTTAGCTCGAAGCATATAGATGGGGTAAAAGTTTTATTCTTATGTGTACTTTATTTCCTACACAAATTATATGACTAATAATACGTATGAAAAGGCATGAAGCTAAGAATAGAATAAGTTAAGTACCCGAATTAACTTGTACTCCCTATATATAATCAATAATCTAGAATCAAGAATGTGGCATATATGCTCGATCAATTAGTAGCCAACATAGCTTGATTTCAAACTCCAATGACAATAAACCAATCAAGATCTACCATGCAATATAATAATCAACTCAATCCATGCATCATGTACGTACAAAAGCTTGGATCAATAGGCAAAAATAATGAACAAATGTAGTACTAACTTAAAAGACCTGGGGAATTACATGTAGTACTTAGACAGAAATTACATACTAATAATGAAGTGGGCGTATGTAGTTTTAACTTGATAAATCAGTAACAGTAATAACTAATATAATTTCAACATGGAAATATGTCATAATCTTTGTGTAACTAAGAAATAAAAGATGATACATAGCTATTCAATTTCTATTAGCTCATTCTCGGTTATATATATTAATTGATGAAGTGTACGTTTTCACATTCAGAAATAAATATAACATAAAATTCGTATGAGTTGGACTCATATCATGAGTCGTGGTAATAGAGGAGAAAAATTTATGCTAATTAGTATTATAGTGTATATACATAACCCTATTTATAGTATGAAGTGCCTCATTGCCTCCTACATAAAATATCTTCTCTTTCATTGAAAAAACTATGAAGACAAAAAATCTAAGGAGATAGAAAACATATATACATATGGGTATGTTAGTAGTGTGTAGCTTCCTTTATTTGGGTCAAAAGAGTACAAAGTAGAGTACATTGTATTGTACATACTGAGAACGAGCAATAATACACCCCAACAAAAAGAAAGAAAGAAAGAAAAAAGAAAATTGTGCATGGACAGAGGATGACCTACGTACATGTGAGACCAAAGCTTATGAAGACATGCATGTGGGGGCGGATGGACCTGGCACATGCTCTACGTGATGTGCAGATGTCTTTTCTTTTCCCTTTTCCTTTTGTTATTTTTGTCCNCGAGCTCTAAGGCCCAATATGACTCCAAAAGCATTTTAAAGCACAAATACCACCCTTCACTTAAAATATAAAGGGCAATGAGACTTGAACACCCAAACTCGAGATTGAAGGTGTGAGAGCGAGCTTACATCTAAGCTCCCCACTTTTGCTCTTTGTCATAATATCATGACTTTGTTTTAAATTATTATTATTGTTATTATTGCAGAGTTTTAATTTGTATGATCATGCTCGATACTTATTAATGTGGTAAATAGAAAATAAGCCACCTCTTTAAAGTGAAAAAGTCATCATAAGAGTCACTCAATCGAAAGTGAGAATTATTTCTTCAAAATGTAGACGTCACCTCTTAATAATTGGTTCATACTGTAGACCAAGTTCATAGAAGACATACTCTATTATATTTGAGGGGCATACATATAAATATGATGATCATGATAATATATGCAAAAATGAGCCATGGCTCAGTGTCCTTTGTCTAGGGATCTTTCCATGTTATTTGGCATGAAAATGAAATGATTCTTGTCTCCCTCTGCCACCATTACCCCCCATTCCCCCCTCTTTCTACATTTTCTCTCTCCTCCACCTTAATTTTCTGACAAACTGATAAGTTTTTATGACTAAACTATATTTGCATATGGATGGGGTAGTTTTTTTTAGTGGTAACCCCAATTTAACTTTGATTAATTAATTAATCAAATGTAATCTTCTGTAGTTTGTCTATTTACTGGTGTTGCATTTATATATGTTAATTGTTAAGTGGTACTAGTACAATTATAACTGCAGCCAGTGTAGAGGACAATTTCATGATTGCTGATGCTGAACATCAATTAATTTGACATATAAGAGGATTATTGCTGTCAATTCACATGCATGTTGATTGGTTTTCAATTTAATTTAATTAATGACTGTACTATGGGGTCATTGTCATTTGTTGGATGGGTAAATTGAATGAAATTAGATTAAGGGTAGACATAGTGTGACCCAGTTTGGGTGGCACTCCTCTTTCATTAGGTGGTTGATTGTCTCCAACCATTTCTAGTGAAAATAATAGGACAATAATAACCAAAACTCACATCTCTCCCCCTTTTTCTTCCTTAATCTGTAAGAAGCTAAGCATGCTCTATTGTTCAAGCTAAGGTCCCCTATAAAAAGAGGGGTATTTTGGTCCAATGACTTGACCAAAATAGAAATTTTGGCAATACGGATTCAACCACGTGTTTAATTTGTAGATTAGAGACCCAGTTAATATTTCTATTCCTTA
>BSSO01007080.1:0-11312 GCA_030267885.1 Mesembryanthemum crystallinum | reverse complement strand
TTCTTTCCAACATTTCATTACCAAAGGTTCAATTCCTCCCATTTTGTTTTATCTTTGCATTCTATTTTGGCTTAATCTTTAATAACTAGATTGTGTACGTACACATTTATAGGCTTTGAAATATGAATTCATATGGAAACTCAAAAACATCTCAAGGAGTCGTTCATTATGGTACCCAACACTTGCACACAAGTCCCTCAGAATTTGCTTAATCTTCCATATGAATCCAGATTTCAAAGCTTACAAATGAGTACACAATCAAATTGTGAAAGAATAAGCAAGGTAGAATGCAAATATGAAACAGAAAGGAAAAATTAAATGTTTTGTAATAATGAGATCATAGGATTCCATTTAGATTTGGACTTCAATTGTTCCATTATAAGGACATATATAGCCAAAAAACTAGCCATTACCTTGGAAAAAGAAGAAAACTAAGTTATAAGCAAGCTTTTGCACATGGTACCCATGAAGTTTCAATTTATAACTGGATACCATGTGCAAAATTTTGGGAAAAAAATAAAAAAATAATAATTCACCAACGGTCATATATTCAAAAAAAAAAAAATTATTCGCTAATCATTTTTGAATTTAACAAGGGGCAAAAGTGTAATTTCACATGTCTTTACTAATGGCACACTAAGGGATTTAGCAAAAATGGCTACAAGGTGCATTTTTCAAAAGTTTGTGGGTACCGTATGCAAACTTTTTGAACTTTGGCTACGCTGTGCATTAATGTGAAATTTCCGTATTTTATTTTATTTTTTACTAATTTTTTTAAACAGCTAGAAAATACTCCCTCCGTCTATGAATAATCTTTCCAGTTTCCTTTTTAGTCTGTCTAATAAAAACCTTTCCACTTCTATATTTGGCAAAGAAAAAGTGTTGAAAATACCATTATACCCTCACCAAATACACCTCATAAACCCCCTTACCTACCCTCATTAATCTAACCATCAACCAAAATAAATTCCCAAAATTCTTCTCCATCCCATTTTTACTGACCTTTTACCCCAAACCTCTCAAATTTCCTTAACCCCCTCCCTGAGCTCATTTTCTCTCTCCTCTCAAACTGACACCAACACCACCATCACCTCCCATGAATTCGACATCACCACCACCACCACCACCATCATTACCCACACCACTCCGACATCACCACCATAACCTCCCACCACTCCGACACCACCAGCACCTCATACCACTCTGATGGCGCCACCACCACCACCATCACCTCCCACCTCTCCGACACCACGTTTGCCGCCTTATCCCACCACCACCGCAGTCGCCCTCATGTGCTCAGCCCTATATTCTCTCTCCTCGTCTCGAACTCCACCACCACCCGCCAACGTCGGCCTCATCCGTCACTACTCCTTCGCTAAAACCAATTTGGGCTCTGATCCGCCACTACTTGTTGGTGGATCGACTATTTATGCTCTAAAAACCCATAAGCAGTCCTAATTTAACTAGATCGGCCACTTAGATGGTGAGATCTGAAGTTTCCAAGCAATCAAAGATGGAAAGGAGAGGGGTAGAAGAAGACTAAACTAGCAGCCAGCACCATCACCATCACCATCACCAGCGATTTGTTTCCCTTCTTGTTTTTTTTTTTTTTTTTTTTTTATGAGAGAGATTGAAAATTGAACTTAACAATGCCTCTTTAATTTTTATTTTTTTGGTTAAAAGTATGATGGTTGATAAGAGAGATTAAATATTGAATTAAGCACAATTAACTTGGGGGTAAAATGGAAAAAAACCACCCAAAGTCAAAGCTCCTTAAAAATTGCCTAAAGTCACACTGGAAAGGTAATTTTTGGACGGAGGGAGTACAACTTTACTACATAAAAGGTATTAGGATTAGGTTATTTGGAGATACTATTGTATGGTCCTATCTAAGCCACTAAATAGAAACAAAAGACTTAAGTTTGTTAAGCAACAACATTCTAAAACCACCATAGTTAGTTATCGATGGAAGCAGCTTCTTTTGAAAGACACTAAAGAGCTCACCACATACTTATCATCTATTGGAACCAATAATCTTGCCGGTTGAGGTTAGATATTGCATGTTATTTAATTCTAAGGGTTATTCTAAGTTAAATATTGCATGTTACTTAATTCTGTGGGCATGTATTGCTTTGTTACACTTCAGCATGCAGAAAGTTTCATAACAAGTCGAACATTAGCAAAAATTGTCGGAATGATGTAAGATTAAAACCCTCTAACAATTTTGTCGATGGTTCTACATAATCAAATCTGTCCTATAGTTTTGGAGTCGAGTAAAAGCAAAATCAGTTAGTAAGTTGAGAAAGAAATTTTATATTGTATTATTTTAGATCTTTTAATGGTGAGAAAATGAATATATTCATATAAAATCTCATTTTAATTTTCAATCATTTGATAATTTACTCATTTCCCTTTCCACCCCTAGAAATCTTCCTCGGTGAAGTTATCCATATTAGTCGGACACCCACCAATTCCGTGCATCTTCTCTTTGGTGTTGGTTGGCTTAGTCAACATTTGTATGATGTGTGAAATGCCATAATATGTGGATCTAAGAAATGGAATAGCTGTACTTCTTTGCTTAATTCTTAAGACAGTTGGTAGTATTTTGAATTTGATGATACAAGTTAAAAGTAGTAAATGGAAATTGGGACCGCAAATGGGTCCATCAAAGTCAAGTTCGCTTAGTTGGTCTTCCTACTATGGATTATTTTTTATTTTATTTTTTAAAAAAAAGATTTATCTCAAGTATGTATTACTTGTGATGCAATAACCAACATAGGTTGGTCATAGTGGTAAGGGTCTTGGTGTTGTTCCCCCACCACCAGGGTATGGAAGCGAAATCTGCTCAGAGCTAGCAAAAGCGTACAAAAAACCAACAAAATCGAAACAACTTAAAGATTACTATGACGTTACACGACCTCTAGGCCACTCCCATATCTTCTTATGGAAGATTTTTATACTGAAAAAACCTCTTACAAATATCTTTGATGGGATACCCTAAGGCCCTATTTGGGGTGGTTGCCAGTTTGAAAACTCAAAACCAGATTTTGGAAACCATATTTTTTTGGTTTTCAGTTTTCTGTTGTCAGTTTTAAAAATTGAGCAGGGAACTGTAAACACAAAAAATTTCAGTTTTAAATTAAATTTCTACAGAGAGTTGAAAATTTTTCAAAACCAAAAATTGGCAACTGACAACCATCCCGAACAGGGTCTAAGTTTTTCAAATTAACAATTTATATTACTATGGTTTTATTGATGATAATCCATCTTTTAAGTTGTGCAATTACAAAAATAAGAATATATGCGGAGTGTGATGCCTCTTACTGTTGTACACCTTCTTCCCCATCTTTCTTTTATTTGAAACAAAGAAAGAAAAAGAAAGTATACCTTTCATTCTCCCTCATTGAGCTATCTTGAGGTACTCAGCGATTTTGACAGTGGTTAGCCCATTTGTAGCAGGTTTTAATTAAAAAAAAAAAAATGTACTCCCTCTGTCTCGAAATTAGCTTTCAGAAATGGAGAGGGTGCAAGATTTTAGGTGAATATTTTTAGACAAATTTGCCCTTGCACTAATAGTGGGAATAAAAAATAGAAGGGGAATATTATGTGAGAGATTAAAGTAATGGAGAGAGATATTATTGTGAGAGAATAAAATAATAGAAAGAGAGAGAGTGCTTTCAAAAATATCATATTTTTTGTCCCAAAATTAGCTTTCAAAACCCATAAAATCCCATAACTTTTCTATAATACCCCTCCACTAACTCACAACTACAATAGAAAAATATATACTCTCTCTCTAATCACTTAATCTCTCCAATCACACTCTCTCTCTTTCTATTATTTTATTCTCTCACAATAATATCTCTCTCTATTACTTTAATCTCTCACATAGATTTCCCCTTCTATTTTTTATTCCCTCTATTAGTGCAAGGGAAAATTTGTCTAAAAATATTCACATAAAATCTTGTGCCCTCTACATTTCTGAAAGCTAATTTTGGGACAGAGGGAGTATGATTTTATGGATTTTGAAAGCTAATTTTGGGACAAAAAATATGGTGTTTTTGAAAGCTAATTACGGGACGGAGGGAGTATTAATGAAATCTATCAATTTATGTGAATTTGTTTGAGTTCCATGTCTGTTGCTATTGTGTGGGTTTAATTTTAGGATAATGTTACTTTCCCTTGTGTCGGGAGACAAGTTAAAATCTTTTCTATCGAGTAAATCTTTGCAGCTATATATCTTTTCTATGACTATAATTTGTTTCACTATACTCGCTTGATATATCATGCGGCCTGATATATTAGACAGCCTAATAAGAGAACAATTAAACAAAAATTTGTAAAAAGCAATTTATCCACTTCTTAGTCTTTATATCATTACAGAGGTTATAAAAGTTATGGGGCCCACATGATATAATATGGATGTAGCATTACCCGCTTTTTTGCTGTCCACTCGGGTCATTCCCACTCACAGAAACAGGATGAGTTTCTCAGTTATCAGAGGTCTAATCAACAGAAACTGATAAACGCAACAAGGACAAAACCCCACATGAAACAAAAATACACCACTTTAGCTAGCCAACAACAGTACACAAATAGACAATCTCACATAATAAAAGAGCAAGACTGTCAACAAAGCTTTCATACGGTCTTGGATATTGAAAGAAACTAAAACCTCAAGAGCAAGGTCACAAATATACAAAGATCTCGGACCTCTAAAATTCCATATGCAACAAAATACCGTGCGCATCTTCACTCCAGGGCCTTTTATTATAAACACGAGATGATACAACTGCAGTGATAATATATGCAGTTGCACTAGGCCAAGATTCAATTACTTCGCAACCTGTCATTACTGATTTACCATCCTCTTTGTGAACCGCCAGAAGAATGCCCATTCAACCTGTCGAGCACAGTGTTGAAATCCACAGGCTGCCCGCTCTCCTCCAGCATCTGAATGACGCCAACGACATGATCACCCCTATAACCCATGCTAACCAGCTTATCAATCAGCTCGTTGTAGGGATGGTTGCGTACGAATTGTTGAGGGCTCGGGCTCCGGATCATGAGACTGCCACTGCTTGGGGGTGGCGGGTTTGGAAGTGAAGGATTTGATGGTGGGTAGCCGCTCTGAGAGTAGTGAGATGGTGGAGGAGTGTGATGAGGTCTAGCCCCTTCGCTTTCGTATAGCATATATGTCCCTCCAGAAGAAATTGGTGGGCGGGCTCCACTAGTTGCGTATCCATCCGGCTGAGATGGAAAACCACCCTTCATATGTGGAGGGGTGGGCTGAGGCTGAACGGGTCTACCAGCCCCACCATACCCATAAGACATTGCCTCCGCACGACTCACTCCTTGCTGAGGAATTCCGGGAAATGGAACCTGCATTGCCATGCTGCTCGGCATTGACTCTGGAGGTGGGTTTCCAGGTTGACCACCCATGTACGGAGGAGGGTAAACACTTGACTGGGGAGTTTGACCTCGGATCTGATTCTGTGGTTGCATTGGTGGTGGCGGTTGTTGCTGTTGCCCAGGCTGACTACCTTGCTGCGGCCACTGCTGTTGATACTGAGAGAATTGCTGGGTCTGTGGAGTCTGATTCACTTGAGTTTGTGATGGTTGTTGTAGACCTTGTTGTGTTAGCTGAGGGGTTCGATACTGGGCATCAGGTGGAAGGTATGAAGGTTGGGCTTGCGTTTGTGGATTTGGTAATTGGGTAGAAGGCAAGTAATAAGGCGGCAGTTGAGCAAGGGTTTGCGGAGGGGGTGGTAGGGGTGCAACAGACTGCTGCTGCATTGTGGGATGCGAAGGTTGTGAGGCAACTTGACTAGGCAGGGCCAGAGCCAGTTGGGTGTTAGGCGTGTCTGATGCGTCGTCAGTCTTCTTTGATTCGGAGCCAGATGGAGCAGTTCTCTCCTCAACAGCAGATGAGGAATCCTTCTGTGAAAGTTGAAGTTTCGCAAGTTCTTTTTGGGTTTCAGCTAGTTCTTGCTTGTCCCTAAGTATTTGAACTGACCTGTGGACCTGCAATTGAAATGGCAAAAAGAAAAAGAATTTACTCATCACAGCTAAATGAAGAGATAAAACGACTACAACGAAGATAGTTACAAAAGATGTGCACACACACTTGCAGGCGTACACACTTGCAGATGCACACACACACCACAATCATATTTCATCTGCATTATCTGCTTATACATGCATCTACAGCTTAAGTCTAGCAAACTAACTGAAGCACAGTTGTCAACATTCTCACAGAAGAGCACAAGATTTTGATGCTCTTTGAGACAAATTACCAGCAATCTCTGTTCCCTACCTAGTCTAATGAATGTAAGCAAACAATCAGATGATACACAAACAAATTGTTCATACCTATACCTGAATTACACAAGTCAAGTCAGTCTTGGTAGAACTCATTAAATATTTTTCTTCATAAATTTGGTAAGTGTAACACGAAATTTCAATCACAAAATACATTGCTCCTATGACACACAAGATGCTCAGCCAGAACATTCAAATGCCAGCTAGCAAATGAACCCATTAAATTAGATGCAGAAAGGTGTCAAATAAGCAACATTATCAAGTCACAGATCGAGTTGTGTATGGGTTAAGGTCAACTTGCATATGCTAAATTAGAAGGTTAAATGTAGATATGACGAAATAGCATTGATTTGCATTGAAGGTAAAAGGTAGTAACTTACCTCTTGAAGGTGTTTCTCCAGAGATTTCAGCTTTGAATCTGCTTCCCCATTGTCACGTAATAAGTCAGTTCGCATTTCCGCTATAGTCTTGTCAAGGTTGTAACAATATAATTCCAACTGTGAAAGACGTGAACTAATGCCCTCCAGAAAACGCATGAGATTGTCGGCATACTTTTTCATGGTCCTTTCAACAGTTGATATGAGTTCTTGGTTCAACGATTCCTCTGGCTGACTATAAACATTAGTAGGAGGAAATGATGATCTTGAGATTCTGCTTTTCTGGAAATCCTGTAAAAAAAGGCAAAAATATCTATTAAAAAGGAGTGAAACAAGAACCACAAGCCAAGTTACTTGATCTATAGCAGAGCCATGTATGTAAAGCCTCATTGCAACAAAAGGAACATTGCATATACCAATGACAGATGAATCATGACACATATCTGGATCATTACACATTTCACATTCCATTTTTTACTGGGATTCCCATTAAGGTGGTTGTTGCACTAGTCGAAGAGAGGTAGACATCAACCCAAAGTGTATATCACGTTACTCTTCCACAAAATTTGAAACTGAAAAGTAGGAAAGGCTTATTTAGTGTAAACTCCAAACAATAGCTTTGCAAGTTTCTGCTGCTTCTTGGCACAAAGGCACATGCTTATGACAAATCATCCAGAATTGAACCAATCACATATACAAGGAAGGTTACACATTTCAATCAATTTTTAGCTTACTATATTGTTCACGTTTTTAAAGAGGCTAATGTAGAAGCAGAACAATCAGCAAAGACGGGGCTTAGGAGGGTGCATAAATTGTCTATTTGGTTGTAACAACGTTGTTCTTTCCTTGTTTTGAGAGTAGAGAGCTTTCTAAGGTGTCATGACCTATTTTTTGTTGATTCAGGGCAATAAGCCACCCAATAATACTCTCCTTTGCTGTTCAAAAAAACATATACCAGAAAGGAGCACAACATGTAAGAAGAAGAGTAATATCTACACTGTAGTTGGTCAAACTTATTTGGTAAGTAGAATGTTCTAAGCTTGCTGGTTATTTGATTATTAAGCTAGGCAAAGAGGGAAGGTGCAGTCTTGTGCTTCGTTTTGTGCCACCCCCACAAAGGATTGAGTGCAAGATGCAAAGTCAGATGGTTAACAAAAACTTCAGCATAGGCATAGCCAGCTATTGGTGGAAATCATCAGCCAAATATCAATCACTAAACATCATAGCTAACAGACTTGGAGCTGCAAATTACTTAATGTCAAGTTCATGTTTCTTTGTGAAACATTTCTTCTAAATCATCTATTAGTTCCCAAAATTTGAAGTCACTATTCACTAGCATTAATTTAATCTAGTGATTCACAATCAGAGGTTCATTAAGATCTTGGATTTAAAAATCTTTAGATCCCGTAAGAAGTATCGTCATTGATACAATTTAGGTATAAGATCCTAAGCAGAAAGTGCAAAGCCGATGTTTTAGAACTTCAATACAATGATTAACTATTAAGTACAAGATCCGAAGCAGAAGATGCAATATCCACCATGGCTCTGGAAAAAAGTTTGTGTTGACCAAAAGAAGACACCACCAACATTAATTTCTGACTTCACTAACACCGATAAATTTGGAAACATAAGACATAGACAAACATCCTATATTGTTAACCGAAAACAACAAGCCAAAATCCAATTTCAACCCATCAGAAAACAAAAATCACGATGGTTTATTAGTTCACTTACCCATTCATTTATTCTTAATCAGCAAAAGATTAACTTATAAATGCTTATGAAATTATGATTTCAAAAAACTTGATATTCTGGAAACGGGCAGATAGAAGCCTTGAAAGAGAGCTGGTAACAGTGCCCACCATCACTTGCAACATCGCCTAGGCGGTAGGCACCTACACATTCTCTCACAAAAATGATCCTTTTCTAATCACAAAGGCATTATAGCCTAAGCACTTGCAACTTCTAAGGACACTACGCAATTATACCACTATAGGTTATGTAAAACAGATGAAAAGTATCATAAAAGGGATACAAAATCACCAGTAGCATTGACAGCTAGCAACAGATAAAACTTTGGGAGACTTTATGGTGCATGTTTTCATTCTAGAAAAGCATGACAATTCAAACCGCAGCGCCAAAGCCAGAACTTGAAATACTGAATTATGTAGTGATTAAACTCCCTGCTTCCACCACTTGAAAGACTGCGAATCCCATCATTAAGCGGATATAAAGATGTCAATCTCCAAGATCCCAATCTCCATGCTTACACTTTTATTCCTACATTTCTATTCGTTAACTCCAGCACCCACTCCACTCGATGTTTCTGCTCTAATGTCAGTAAAACGCCGTAAGTATTCATTTTCTATTATGTGGGCAGAAGCCGTCGAAGCACCTCTGTATTGAGGTGCGCGAGGGGGGGAGGCTAGAAAACCACTGCAATCTCTTCCCACTAGACTGGGCCTCGCCTCGTGCCACAAACCCGTAAGTTTCCAAAGCTTAAACGACATTTTCACCACCAACAAAAAAGTTGTAAACAACTGATACTCACACGTTTACACCTATAGAACGCTCAAAGTACTCTCCACATAAAAGCACATGTGCTCGTATAAAATTGCATAAACACAGCCTAAATCCATTTTCTTATCCTCTTTCCATCATTATCACCCATCCCCCAAGAACCACCTCTATAACACCCAAATCAGCTGAAGAGCATAAATTTTTTAATCATCTACCATATCCACCGGCCAAATACGCACAAAAAAGGAAAAATAAACACCAAAATATTCTTCAAAACTGAAGCTTTCTAAAGAAAACCTAACAACGACAACAACGCGAGAATTTACAAATTCAGAAGCTGATCTCAATGAAAAGTCAAAAGTTCAAAATCCCCAAATCAAAAAAGATCACAAACCCTAAAACACCAAAAAACGAAAAAAAGTTGGAGATAATACCTTGCTAGAGTTGGCTCCGATCGATGGATCGGAGTGACTTCCATTAGAGGCTTCTTGATTGGCATAGTCTTCGTAGGAGCAGAGTATATCATCGGAGGCGAAATCGAAGCCTTTCGAACCCGAATTCGGTCGGCCAGAAGATCCGGAAGCCATTGAAGAAACTCGAAAAAGCAAAACGAGAAGCGAAGCACAAAGATGAAGATGAAAGTATTGAAGATGAAGAAGAAATCGTTGACGAGAATTTGTTTGTTAGGGTTTGTCGATAGGAAGGGAAAAAGTGGGGTGCGGGTGAGGGTGAGGGTGAGGGTGAGGGTCGGAGGTTGCTTGGCTTGGGGAGTATGAAAGGATCACGTTCCAAGTGTTTATAAATGAGTTTCCATTTTAATACTACTCATTTAGTCTTTTTGAGATAAAGAGAGTGGGAAATGATTAGTCAACTAATCTTGTGGTTCTTGTGATGACCATTTTTGTGCTGTAATTTTAAATAAATCAATCTTATCTAATGATTATACTAACTCTATATTTAATGGATTTGTAGATTGTATTTTAATATGTGGCTTTGTATTTGTCAAGCATTAAGAATTGGGCTTTGTATTTCCATTAAAAAAAAAAAAAAAGGAAATACTTAAGGTTCAGTTTGACATGGTTGACAGTTGTCAGTTTTTAGTTTCTTTGAAAACTCAAAACTAGTTTTTGGAAACCACTTTTTTTGATTTCTAATTTTCTATTGTCGGTTTTGAAAATTAAACAGAAAACTGCAAGCACAAAAAATTTCAACTTTAAATTAAATTTCTATAAAAAGTTAAAAAAATTTCAAAACCAAAATTTGGCAACCACTACGAATAGGGTCTTAGGCTATGTTGATAAGTTAGATGAGAGTGAAAAAGTAGTTTAAACTTTACAAATTGCTATGAAATGATAACACTTGAAAAATTAGCTAAAGTCAAAAGCCTATAATTGTGTCTATAATTTCTTAAAACTAGTTGGAAAAGTTAAAAGGTTGGAAACAATCAATCAAAGTGTTTAATAACTGAGAGCTATAAAACTACATAAAAGCTAAAAAATTAAAAACGCTTGAAGTTGAATATTGCCAAATTGCCAACCAATGTCTTAAACACATTTGAAATTGCACAATGGCCTTGTTGAAGCATGATCTAGCTCTATGTTTCATTTCTATGGAAGGTTAAGAGATGTATCATGAGAAACCCATGTTTGTTATTTTATTTTTTACGGAAATTTTCTATAATACCCTTGAATTTTGATCTAATATCAGTGGTGTACACGCTTTTTCAATAATGCCAGTGGTACCCCTAAACTTTGAATTTAACATTTTTCGTATCACTGAACTTAAACTTTGACGTATTCCGTATCCTAATGGTTGACGGAGCTCTTTTTCTGTTAATTTTTTTTTAACTATTTGACTTAGTTAATGTATGCGGCACTGTAAATCACTATATACCCTTAAGTGCCTTAATTACACAACTGTTAGGTATTTGACAAACATTCCTCTTATAAACTTGAAAAAAAAAATTGGAGGTCTGACAATGGTGGGTGGGTTGATTTATAAGGGAAATGCCTGTCAAATACTCCCTCTGTTTTTTTTATAAGTGTCGTTTTCGTTTTTCGAGGTCGAACTTTGACCATCAATATTTCTCAAAAT
>BSSO01007079.1:0-11312 GCA_030267885.1 Mesembryanthemum crystallinum | reverse complement strand
AAAAGGCTTCACTTGCACCTTGGCACCTAGCAGCAAAATCTAAAGTCTCTCTCACAGTTAACTCTGCAATGTGATTATCTGTTTGACTTATGTAAGCTGAAGTCCTTTGTACACAAAATTCATCCAGATTGCGACCATTGTATGTAATGCTTCCACTTTTCTGCGGATGAAACATCACATAATTACTACAAATATTGTCATTCTGTTTTTTTTTTTTTTTTTTCCCTCTTCTTCTATGAGCTATATCTATGCCTTTGATCGAGCAAAATGCCACACTTTGAACACCCAGCTTGTCAACTTATATGTAGATAGATTTGTCGTTTCATTGACAAAAGACATCCTAATTAAGAAACTATCCAACATCCATTGTAGTTCAAAGTCACTATGGTAGGTCTCTTTCATTTCCCTTTCCACTCTGTCTATGAAACGCAGCATGCCAAAGGTAAGATGTGATTGCATATATGAAATACTCGTCCTTCACTAGAAAGCTAAGCACTTCAATCTTCCAGCTCACCTCAGAGTTGAGAGCATCTTTTACCAACATTCAAAGAAGGTCCACAATAAATTTGTGGATGACAAACTAGAAGAATGAAACAATTCAATTCTTCGGGGGACAATGGTGGAAATCTAAGAGATGCTATCACTCATCCACAGAACTTCCATACAAATTTGTTAAATCAGGGTGTGTATTCCATTAATACAAGTACATGAATAGACCTTGGACAAAGAATGATTGTTCATCATAGAGAGTAGTAAACAGGCCGAAGTGAAAGTTCAAGAATTGTTGGTCTTATTCTAACTAAACTTAACAGCATGATGATCACCTTAAATTGACTACTGATTATTAAATGCAAACCAGAGCATATTGACTGAGTGTTTCAAAATATTTTATTTACTTAGATAGGAAATTGTACTACAACCAAGTAGTCACCTTTAAGCTACTATCAAGCTTTCCGGCAAGAGCTAAAAGCAGAGTAGTTTTGCCTGATCCAGGAGGCCCCAGAAGCAATGTCATCCTGAAAAAAGGCAAGTTTTTATATAAGCAACTACCACCCTTCTCATTAAAATAACTTGTGCCTGAAATTATAATTAACACATACATTTTCCATATCTCTAAACATCTCCCAAGGGGTAGAAAATATGGGTAAATATTTCCTTTTTTGTTGTTGTTGTTGTTGTTGTTGTTGAGATATACACATATATCATGTAATTCATGTGGACATCAATTGTCCCACGCTGAACAAGATGCAGGGTTGTTTAATAGTCTATAAAGTATGTGTTACTATATACAGTACATTTTGTAAACTAATTTGAACGGGTATGGGGTAATAGGAAAGGCTATTAAGTATCTCATGTTCCATGACATAAAGCCTTGCCTTACCTCTTGAGGAAGTAACTAACTAATACACGTTTTCAAGATGGTTGACATAAATCATGCAGCACTTGTGATAATTAAAAGAAAAGCTAAACATTCCTAGATAAGTTGGAAACTATCAACTTTTTCGAGTAAGTAGCATGCAAACACTTCGCCTTTATTTATGGCTATGATATCATCTCATATCCCAAAATTCATTGCGCGGTGGATAGAAAGTAAAATGAAACATCTCATATAACTAAATGTTACACTATGTCGTCAAAACCCTTAGTTTCAACTCCGCATACAATCTACTCGTCCAAAATAAGCAAGACTTGCCTAATCATACTATAACAACTCTGTCAAGAATTACCACAAATGTAGAGTTAGAAAGATGAGCAGATTACCTCCCAGGTTTTATGCAACCACTAACTTTATTCAAGATGGTGAGTTGATGCCTTTGAGGACGACCTATCCTCAAAACTTGTAGGAGACCCTGTGTTTAAAATTCAGAGCAGAATCGTAAGGGAAAGTACTAAAGAAGCTCAAATACTGAATTGCATACAAGAGAAAGAGAGATAACCTCAATCTTGTCGCGAGCATAGTTTATCAAAGTAGGCAAAGCTCTGTTTCCAGTTTGAACATCGGCCACTATATTCAAGTTCTCGAACCTCACTTCAACTTTTGGTAGCTCCAATTCGGCTCTTCAATTGTACATGACCAAACACGCATTACAAATTAAACATCAACAATTTATCACAAAAAAATTCAAAAAAAAAAAAGGTAGTAAAACAGAGCAACAGAAATTCACGCTTCAAAACTCCATAAAATTTCCTCTTCTCAACGATTCAAAGAAAAATGTGGAGAAGGATATAAAACTTTTATCAATTTATCAGAATAAGTTAAAAAAAAAATTTCCAAAAAAAGTAAAACAGAGCAACGGAACTTCACTCTTCAGAACTCCATAAAACTTTCGATTCTTCTCAACGATTCAAATAAAAATGTGGAAAAGGATATTAAAAAAAAAAATCAATTTATCACATTAAATTGAAGAAACTAAAATAGAAAAAAAAAAAAAAAAAAAAAGCAAAACAGAGCAGCGAAAGATCATTCTTCAAAACTCCACAATATTCTCAACGATTGAAATCAAAAAGTGCATAATATCATGAAGCACATCGTAGTAAATAAAATAAACTCAAATTGAATCAGAACAGCAACGAAAAAAAAAACTAAGAACAGACGATCAATTAGGAGAAAGAATAAGAACGAGAGATACTTGTTGAAACGATCCTTAACGCCGGAGAGTAGTTTAAAGTTATCCTGTTCCCAAGTGTCGAGAGCCTTCTGAACAACAAGCTCACGATAATTCCGATCAAGCTTCGTAACATCAATGGTGGAAACTCTCTGTCCTCCTCCACTCCCGCCATCGTCGGTAGACGCCGAATGTCTAAGAAGAGCGAAGTTAGTGCGCTTAAGCGACGGGAGCCGTTCAATGGCGGCCCAAAGGAGCTCCTCCTCGTCCTTCGCAACGGCTTCGGCATTCGATGGCCGGCCAAAGCCGAAGGACTCGTATTCTTCGTCTAGCTCCAACTCGAAGAACTCGCTCCCGTTTGATGCCGCCATTGATACGGCTCCAAAGCTTTCTCTCTCTCTCTTGTTTCTATCTCTGGTTTAGTGGTTTTCTCTCTCTAGCAGTGGTATTTGAAGGAATTGTTGAGGTAGTTAGAAGATGATCTGGAAGTGAATTGTAGAGTGGAGGCCGAATATGAAGGGGAAGCCTTACTGTAACTCGGTATTATTCTGTTAGCTATTTCTACTAATTCTGTTGTGTATTTGAGTTGTTCTTTTTTTTTTTTTTTTTTTTTAGCGAGACCCGCTCATTTTGAAGAGGGTGTGGAAATTACGCATGTAACCTTGTTAGTTGTGTTCTTCTGATCTCCGTTGCAGATTCTGAGATCATCACATCATATTCATACCACGGACAATATATGCGTTCACGCTATTATATGTAAAGATTATTGCAAATTTCACTATATGGACATGTCATTAGTTATACTCCCACCGTCCTATCATTATGTGGCCTAATTACTATTTATCTCCACAAAAGTCGTAAATAACTTTACTCGTTATCTCTCTCTATTAATCAAACTTTTTATTAATAAAATATTCATACTTTTTTTTCACCCACTATCTAAAAGTCAAATATTATCCCATAAAAAAAATAGAAATACTAAAAATAAAATTTTAAGTAACAAATATGCCCATCCGCCCGGTTCAAGCCGCCAATGCTTTGCTCCGAATACCAGCCAATAACTTGTACTACCTACTATTTAAAAACATAGTAAACGCTGTCTTTAAAAATACTAAAATTGAAAAATAAATAAAATTCATAACGATAGAATATATCTTATAATAAAACTAGCTTAGTATTCATGCAAAAACTAGTTTATAGACGAAATGATAAATGTAATAGGAAATACATTCATTCTTTTTTATAGGATGAGTAATACATTTAGATAAAAATATAAAAGTTCACCTCACACTGAAACCATATAGGATTAAAACATTTTCTTGGAATTTGTTTAGCAACTGTAAAGGTATGTTTGGCACCCAAAGCATTAAAAAGTTAGCATTTGAGCAAAAGCTACGCCTTGAAATTTGCAACTTGTTTATTTTTATCTTAGTTACCAAACAAGATTTTAGCAACAATTACAGGTACAGCTGATTTTTAAAAGTTATTCATAGTAACTTCCACTTAACAGCTAGATTTTGAGTAAAAGCTACAGTTTGAACCTGTAGCTTTTTTTTTTTTTTTCTCTGCTACCAAATAATATGTAAAGTTACAAATACAGCTACAGCTCATAACTATAACTAATTTTGCCAACATACCCTAAAAGTACTTAGGTATTTCGGAGCATTCAATTGGGAGCAACCTTAGATTCCCTATTAAATACACCTCAATATTTGCCAGTCAGCAATTAGCATCATTCCAAGTGAGTATATTGACAAACTCATACCTACTAGGATCAGGTATGAATCCTTGAGACTTTCATTTCCATAAAATCATGTATGAATCTTTTGAGACTTTAATTTCCAAAGTTTGCCAATATCTCAACACCTTAAAGTTAAAAGCAATCTCCTACAAGACTCCCGCTTTCTATTTCCAAAGGTAGCAAAGGCCCCCCACCCAACCAAAAGACATGACACAAAAACATGCATGATTGACGCAAAGACAAATTTGATCCAACTCGAAACACGAACTGACGAACGAAAACAAATCCAAAAAAATGTTAGGTCTCAACAAGTCAATAAGTTTTTTCCCCACCACAACACCGAAAAACTCCTAATCCGAAAACCAATTGAACTTAATCTGCAATGAACCTTGAACTTACCCCAGCCTAAATTCAACCCAATCAACCTGTTTGACATGTTCTAAAATAACTGCTTATAAATAATAAACAAATCAACATATGAGCGAGAAGATAGAAGAAACTTCCCTTTCTCTACTCGTTCTCGCAAAAAGATTCCGTAGTAAGCATCTTCGACCAAACTGTCCGAACAAAGAGGGAGGCGAGTTCAAAATCCCCTCTAAAAGTATAGACCTCGATAGTATGTTTCAAGCTAAAGAGATCATATATAAACACAAAATAAATAACTGTCCACAATTAAGAAAAGGCGGAACTTACATTATATCAATTTACTACAAAATTTTGCCCCTCGCAGCGCAGCCTAACAGCAAAACAGTGTTGCTGCGACAAAAGGGCGCCACAGGAATGTTACTTAAACCAATCTACATTATGTACATCAGTTTTTTTTCCTTTCAAGTTTTGTCTCCCCTAGAACCAAAACAACCCAGAGGAGCAAAATTAACCAAAAAGCCAAAATGAGCCAGGTTAGCTCTTGAAACATACATATATGTACCGAAGACAGCATAAGTTTTAACTTTTCACCTTTCGGAGACATGAAAGGTATGTGCTTTGTTTTCCCTGTGCCAATGCATTTGGAAACTAAACTTTGGATCTTATGACTGCGCTTGGATATGATTTTCTCATCACTTGCACTCCTGACTTTGAGAAGAAGCGTTCATCTGAGTCATTGTAACCTACCCTTTCTGGAGGGTGCTGCTTTTGTCTTTGACATCTTTCCCTTGCCATTGCCATTGCCCCTGCCCTTGCCCTTCCCCTTGCCACTGAATAATTCATCTTCAGATTCATCACTTTCACCCCCAAACTTCTTGCCTTTCTTATCAGTCTTTCCACACAAAACAATCATTTTCCTTTCATCCTTCTCTTGCACGACCTCTGATTTATCCTTAGGCCGCCAGACAAATAAGGACCTGAAAAGATAACAAGAACACCCACAGGAGTAAAGTCACATAGGTACGCAAAACAAATATATCTTATTTTACTACTCCCTCCGTCACTAAATGAAAGTTATATTTGCCATTTTAATTTGTTACCAAATGAAAGTTAAATTTCCTTTTTTGGCATATTTTTTTACAATAAAGTTACCAACTTATCCTCACCCACTTGCCCACTCTCTCTTCTTCACATGCTCACAACATCATTCTCTCTCCAATCACTTTTAAAAAGCAATTAGTGCAGATGACTTTTTATATTCAAGTACACCATACACAGATAACAGAAGAAAGGCAATTAGTGCAAACCTCGAACTACCAGAAACCAAAACATCATCTCGAGGATGCAGCTTGTTCACAGGAGTGATAGTTGTAATATTTGGGTCAATCACCTCAGCAACTAATTGCCCAGTGCTTACATCAATAAAATCAATGGGATGCAGCGCAACACCATTGTAGTTCTCACTTATGTAACGACCAATGACAACAAGACACTCAGATGAATCCTGAGGATGGAAAAAGAAGTTAAATAAACTGAGCTACAACTGCGACAAAGACATAAGTAGATATTTTGTGCTAAAAAGATTAACCTTTGGATCCCATTCAGCTCGAAACGCAGTCAGATGCCGATTGAAATCATGACTGTGTACAATTTCACGACTAGGTGAATCCATTTTCCCAAAAATAGAGTCCCAAACACGAATACGATTATCTTGTGCCGTAGTAAGAATTTTGCTCCCTGTATGTGGAGAAAAGTAAGCAGAGTTGACTACTCGGCGATGGGCCAGATCCACCAGAGAAGATCCAGCTTCTAACCGGCGCATGTCCCACAAGCGAGCCTAACAAAAGCCGAACAAAGGAAAGAAATGGTAAAATAGTAATCAGATGGTTAAGACAGAATATGCAACTCAACATTGTTCAAAGACAACTCTCAAAACTGGTAAAAGATCAGGAAGAGTCACTTCCACTCAATGATGAAAGCAATAAATAAACCAAGAATTCTGATCTCCACAGGTGATGCAAGAAATCAATGATCAGAAACTCCAAGGAAAAAACTTACGAAGTGATCATTTCCACAACTCAGGAGAAGATCTGGTTGGACAGGATTGCAGTGCAGCCCAACAACCTTGCTGCCCTTTTTATGAATCAAAATGGACTCACCAATTTTACTGTTGGTACGTGTATCCAACCTATAATTCATGTCATAAATATTAAACAAAGACAAATTTGGATAACCAAGTACTGCAAAACAGAAACAAATACATGTGAATAAACGGCTCCATTAAACACCCTTTTTAATATCTTCCCAACTTATATAGTTGCATGCATTAGACACAGTGCACTGTATGACTTTATCCAACCTTACTCAGCTATGATTCACATTTTCATTAAGCTTAACAATTTGACAATTATATCTTGAGTCAATACATTGTACTACTGCAGGAAACAGAAATATGCATAGGAAAATAAGAAAGGGCATTCTTCCCATATTAGAATATTAAAAGGCAATTTCTTCTGAAAAGCATTCTATATTCATAATCATGAGTCATGACAGATACCATGTTAATATAAGTCTTCAACATTATTTATCACTACAGAAATTGTCCATATTTAAGTAAAAAGTATCCTAAGAAAGATTCTGATCAAACAATTACCAATTCAGTCAGAATGGCTACAGGATTGAGACTCATAACTTTCTAAAGACAGCATTGAACATCACTGTAAAGACTGTCAACCAGCTACCTTTGAAATGTAAATATGATATTGACGTTGTAGCCCAGTATTAAACTTGGAAGAGGGTACCTTGGTTTGAAGGATTATAAGGGTATTAAATTAGAGCTAAAAGTTCTACTACAGAGCGAAAACCAAAAGTACATTGTATACTTACATGTACAAAAGGCCAAAATTATCAGCAACAAGAACTAGCCCCCTCTCTGAATTAACATCTAGACCATACAGCATTCTCCAACTGCTAGGACCCTGCAAGTATAGAGATAACATATCATAACTGCACAAGGGTAACCCCGGTAAAACCAGAAAGAGAATAATAAAAGGCAGCAAAATCTTGCCACAGAAGTTAGAAGATCATCACATTTACATCTACGCACACAGATTCCAGTTTCTAAGTTTTAATTGAACCTACATGCCAACCATCAGGATTGAGGTCCATCATTGATACAGAGATTCCAGTCTCTAAGTCAGTGCAACTAACGGTTCCATCAGAGGATGCACCATAAACAGCTCCATCATTAGTTGAACTTAACCTGAAGGAGAAAAAACAGTTGTCCATTACATAACTCTTACAGTAGAACAGAGCATAAATAACCTAACTACAAGATAAAAGGGGATGCAAGAGACTGAAATAGAGGAAGTTCTCATCTCTCGACTGCCTAAGAGAGTGCATACTACCTCATGCTGTTGAGCAAACAAGAGTGAATGTTCCCATATACTGTTTTTTCTGAGACTTTATCATAGTCCCACACTCCAAGTTGTCCTTTCTGAAGGAGGGGAAACACAAATATCAACATTAGCAACTACCAATAGCCTAACAGCTAGAATTAAATCCAAATCACACCAACCTTATCCCCGGATAAAACAATGTTATTGTTGGTTGGATGGAATTCCAAGCATGTCACTCGTCTACTATGGTATCTGATAACTCCACAGGTCACTTGATCAGGAATCAGATAATCCGGCTTGATCTGGATTCGAATAGAGTGGAAAGAGAAAGAAAACAAAACAATTATCAGTCCAGTTACTGTTTCATTCCAAGGCTTGAAATGAATGTTTGATCATCAATCTACACCACAACATCAATTTCAAAGTCAATCAAAGCCAGCAAAGTAAAACCATTAGAACTCTTTTAGTACAATTATGAGACCACAACTTACAACAGGAACATGCGGTCTAAGTTGACGTTCAAAAACATAGTCCACTGAATGACGAGTACTTTTACGAGGCGCTGGAATGACACCATGCTCAGTAGCAACTCGGTGAGGGCAAGTCATCGTCGTATGCCCTTCATTCACAAAAATCCATAATACAAGACATATCAGAACCCTTGACAATTGACAAGTCACACTCACACAGCAAGCACCCCCCCCCCCCCTTTTTCTCCCTCCTACCACCCCCTAAATCTTCAAAAGAAAAGGAAAACAGTCAAATTAATGAAACTATAAGGAGAGAGTGAAAGGGTTAGTTAAATAATTATTGTCAAAAACAAATTCTTACACTACCCTTAATCAACTAACAATTGTCATCAATTCTCGTAAACTTACTCTCAATGTTCTACATTTAAGTTCCTGACCATTAAGGTCTTTCTTTCCTTTATTTCATTTGAATTATCAGAAAAATATTCCACAAAGCCAACATAAAAATTGCCTCCATTGTTCCATTCCAGAACAAATTCTACATTCATCCAACTTGCTACCAGATCATCACAACTTACTATTAAAAAAAACAATGAATTGTCAAAAATAAAGGCGGAAATTTACACAAACACTTACCGGGCAGTTTGCAAAGGAAACAAGGCTTCATAGGACAATCAATGTAAGTAGCCCCCTGAAACCCCGCTTGATGACCTGTTTTCTTACACACCTAAATACACAAAACCCCCACAATTTTGTAAATTTCCAAAAAAAAATAAAAATCACAAACCCTACTCTAAAATAACCAAATTAATAATACTGCTATAAATTTTGAGGAAAAAACAAGAACAACTCACTTTGCAGACTTTTTTGAGACTAATCAAGATAGGTTTTTTCTCTCTCCTCTTCAACTCCTCCTTCTCAAAATTTCCCTCTGTCTCTTCCTCTTCTTCTTCTTCTTCTTCTTCGTCGTCGCTGCCATTAACGACATCTCCTTCATCTTCTACTTCTTCATCAGAGGAGCTTTCTCCAGAATCTTCTTCTCTCTCTTCTATGACGAACTTCGGCGACGCTGCTCTCCTCGTTCTCGGTGCCATTTTCGCCAATTTGAACTCAATTTCCGTACAAAAATGGCGATTCAAGGACAGAAATGTGGAGGGTTACTCTGTGTGTATGAGAGAGAATTTAGAGAGAAGAACAGCAACCGCCTTTGGGAATTAGGGAAATTACGGTTCTGTCCTTAAAGGGTTTTTTTGTTAGGAGGGATTGTAACGTGGAGGGTTATAAAAGGAAAATCGTTCCTTGAACTTGGCGGGAGATGACGTGGCCCACTTACAACCGTGGACTTGGTCCAACGACATAACCCTAAAAGAACGTCGTCGTATAAAGCTCCAATTGATTTTTTCGGATTTTTTTTTTTTTTTTTTTTTTCACCTTAAGCCACACAACACGTCATACCATCCTCAATCGTTAGGATGAAGGACAATGAGTATTGAACTTTTAAACTCAACGTGGGAGAATTGGAGGTGTGAGAGCTCTATCACTTAAATTAACCTCCAACATTTGAAAATAAATTATTAAGTGGTAATTTGATACCAACAGATAGTGTGACCTTCGTGCCAATTCTGGTATATTAACAGTTGAAGCTGTTGGTTTACTATATAATACTGTCAAATTAATCGTTGAGATGGGATTCCTCAACGTTTATTTTGATAACGCTGATATAACTGAAGTACGTAGAGGTAAGTAATCATTATATTGAGAGTAGGAATGTCAATAGGTCTTAGATTCGACCCAAACTCATTTATACCGCGTATGGGTCTTATTTTTTTGGACTTAATGGGTCTGGGTCTGGGTCTGGCTCCATTTAAATGGGTCTGGATCTGGGTCCAAATTTTTGACCCATTTATGGACCCAGACCCGACCCAAGACCCAATAAGCCTATTTATTGTTATTTTTTAAAACTTTTATGGTCATTTCCGCTTGGTGTAAACATCATTTATAAGGTTATAACACATGTCTTGTATGAATGGAATTTTTACATATGTGAATGTACTAATATGTAACTAGTTTTTCTCCCCGTGCGATGCATGGGATGTTATATAAGTGTCATTATCTTATGGTGTTTATTTTTTGGAAAAATTTCAAAAAGAGTGCTCGAGGTTTGGTGTAATATTAAAAAGGGTGTCTGACGTTTGCATATTCTCATTTAGGGTACCTAACCTTTTGAGTTCATTTTCATTTAGGGTCCAATGACCTGACGGCATTAAATTTTTAGTTAGATTAGTGACGTGTCCGAGCCCGTAAGTGTAAAATATATTTCCCCTGTGAGTGTAAAATTACCATCAGTGGCACACAGATATCAAACCATCCTTAAACACGTCACTAATCTAACAGAAAATTTAACACCGTCATGTCATCGGACCCTAAATGAAAATGAATTCAAAAGTTAGGTACCCTAAATGAGAATATGCCAACGTCGGGCACCCTTTTTAATATTACACCAAACCTCGGGCATCCTTTTTGAAATTTTTCCTTATTTTTTTTAGGATATGAATGGTTTTCATTTTTATTGTACTATATATGTAATTATTTATATCAGAAAGTATTTTTCACCAGTTATAAAAATGTGTTTCAAAGTTATAGTGTACTCAAGTACTTTTACAATATATTACACAGTTGAAAATTTGAAAAGATGATTACATATAAAAATGAAGAGAAAGATAGGAAAATG
>BSSO01007078.1:0-11313 GCA_030267885.1 Mesembryanthemum crystallinum | reverse complement strand
TAAAACGGGTTGAAAGTCAATTTTTTTGGCCGGAATCTTGGGTAAGGTGGGACTATCAGGGTAGAAGTTTTTTATAAGATGGTTCCCCACCATAAACGTTTTATAAGGTGGGAGTTCACAAAAACACCTATATATAAGGTGGTTACCGCAAAAAAATCCTTCTACAAATTCATAAAAGTTGAAGCATCAAAATAATCATTGACAGTTATCATCATTTTCCATGTGAGTGGTCATATTAGCAAACTCATGTATTTTCGTATGATAGCACAAATGACCATGTTCTTCTACGGATGCCAGATTCCTTCAGCTATTTCATCTTGCATTTGATGCATTACTTGTTTAAGATCACCAGCGTACAAGTCAGATTTCCTTGTATCATTTCATACTCTATAATTTGTATTCCTTGTTTGTGTAAGTGAATAAAATTATGTAACGTAAAAGTTGCTATAGTAATATCCAATGATACCTATCTTCCATTTTTGGCATATATTTCTATATCTTCCATGTATTATTCAATTAGGGGTGTTCAGAAAAAACCGAATCAGAAAAACCGAAAAAAAAACACTAAATGGACTGTTATCGAACCGAGAAAAATGAATAAGATGGTATGGTAACGGAATAAATTTTTTTTGGTGCTTTTATGGTTAGGTTATGGTTCAACATTTTAGCATTTTTGGTTAACCGAAAAACTGAAAAAAAATTGCTGAGTTATTATTCACCGATCTGCTAATTTTATCACACACTACCACTTAATTCTTGTTTTGAACAAAAGTACTCCCAGAGTCCAAGGAGCCATTAAGGACTTAATAAGGCCATAAAGTAAATTTCACAAAAATCCCACAATAAAAGTCCATATTCCTTAATAGTTACTACACCAACAGGTCCAACAGGGAGCAACAACATGTAATATTTCTTTTCTTTTTCTTTTTTTTTTTTAAGTTTTTAATTGTTAGACGACCTAAGGTTATAACATACTCCCAGTTGAACATTTCACTCGCACAGGGCACAACCGCACACTGCTCTTTCTCTCGTATTCTTTCTCATGGCGAAAGCGAAAACGCTCTCAGTCCCATTAACAAGCTTGCTTTTGTTGCTCATCCTTTGTAATTCGGCCATTACCAATTGTTGCTCATCCTCTCAAACTGCTCATCCTCTCTTGTTTGATTGTTGAACAACAAAAGGTGATTAATTTTATTTCTTTATGTTTAGATATTTTTGTTGTTCATTATAATAATCCAGTGTAGATCTTTTAACTCTTTAGCAAATTTTGATTCTTCTCAAATTTATTTAGAATTTGTACTTTCTAGGTCAGTGTTGCAAATTAAAATTAACTTTTGCTTTTCCTCTGTGTATACTATATGTATAGTGATAAAAATGGAATCCTTCTCTATAGTCAACACTAGAGTAGCCCATAATCGAGATCGACGCATCCTTCTCCATGACAGAAGACATTTGAAGTTCAAGTTGCTTTGTATCTATTATGTTGCAAGCTACTGCCTGCTGGAATGGAAAAGCAATGTTCATGCTTTTTTTATAAGTTTGTTTGGTATTGGAATTTGAAACAATGGTGTTGTATTTCGAACTTAATCCCCTCCCTAGTTTGTAATATTAAGTGCTGACTTCACACCCTAAAGACACTCATGCTAATTGCTAAGAGGATATGATCCTCATTTAGACAACTACTGTCTTATGGAAGTTACAGGTCAAAGGAATTTGGAAATTTCAAACTTTTAATTTAAAATTTGTGTTCTAAAATTGAATACATTGATGCGATAATAGTATTGGTTAACTGCGTAACCATACCGAAATAATTAGTTAACCGACTCATCGGTTAAATGGCGTTTTCGGTATGGTTACGATTCGTAATGCCGAACCGGAATAAATGGTAATTGTATAGAATTTCGGTACGGTTAACCTACCATGAATACCCCTATCTTCAATATGCTAAATGATTTTTCAATTGAGGTACGTGGTGAAGAATGACGATAGTTATAATTTTCATAGATTCCATCAGGCGGGATGCCATCACTACTACAAAACGAATCTATGCCAACACCTCTAAAGTGTTGTCTAAAGACCAAAAAAATGTCGCATTAAAGAAAGTGCAACACTTTTCAAAGTGCCCCCTTAGCTAATGTCACCTTTTCCCTAAGGCAACACTTTTCAAAGAATAGGCAACACTTTCAAAAAGTGTTGCTCCTAATAAGCAAAGGCGACACTTTACAATGCAACACTTTTATTACTCTAAGCCAACACTTTTTTAGAAGTTATTTTTCTTTGAATCAATATTACCAAAAAATAATTTAAAAAAAATAATAATTTTAGTTAGAATCAGGGTCACGTACACATATAGGCCTACTGTGATGATTCCCCACCCACTATTGAAACTTTGACATCCACAGACAACACATGCCTCTTACCAACATGCCAAGCTAAACCTTCATGACACTTGTTGAGAAAAATATAATTTCTATTGTTGTTATACCCACTACCACCACCCTACCACCACCACTTATTATTATTATTATTATTATTATTATTATTATTATTATTATTATTATTATTATTATTATTATTATTATTATTATTATTATTATCACCGTTACTTATCAAGACTTGGATCATTAATGGGTGAGTTTGTCAAAACAAATCATCCTTAATTATTCAAGTTAGATGGTATGGGTAATGGTTACCCGTATGTATGGGTTGATTTACTTAATGGGGCCATCAAAACGGTTTTGGGCCCTGAGGCATAGAGTTGGGAGCCGGGACATTGGATGTCACCCCAACAACCAAGAATTGTATGTAACACAATTAGCAAGGTGTTGCTTACCTAAATAATTGAATCTTAAGAGATAAGCCAAAGCTTACTTGAGATTTGATGAAATATGGATCTTGGACCACTATGTTTATTATTAGAGCAGTATGAGACATATAAATGTAGTGGAAATATTTTGTTAAATTGGTTAACAAGTATTTTTAATGAGCATCAATCTAAAATCTTTGTACATTGGTTGTAGATAATGACCACCAACCCAATAACCTCGTTTTCACTGCGATCGGTCCTTGAGAAGGACAAGTTAAATGGAACAAACTTTCTCGACTGGTATAGAAACTTGAGAATTGTTCTCAAGCAAGAGAAAAAGGACTATGTTCTTGAGAAGGAGCTTCCTAAGAAGGCTCCTCCTACTAATGCAAACCACGCTGAGAGAAATGCTTACCAGAAGCATAGGGATGACTCTACTGATGTCAGTTATCTCATGCTAGCCACTATGACCTCTGAGCTCCAGAAGCAATATGAACGCCTGAAAAGTTTGTTTCAGGAACATGCACGGACGGAGAGATATCAAACTGTGAAATCTCTAGTTACATGCAAACTGACAAAGGGTAGCGCTGTTAGTCCCCACGTGATCAAGATGATTGGTTATGTGGGGAACTTGGAAAAGCTGGGCTCACCTATCAGCCAAGAGTTGGCCACTGACATCATCTTGCAGCCTTTGACTTCTGATTATGATACTTTTGTTATGAACATTAATATGCATAATCTAGGCAAGTCCTTGACTGAATTGCATGGAATGCTCAAGACTGCTAAGCAAAACATCATAAAGGAACCACCTCCCAATGTTTTAATGGTTAGAAATGGGAAACGATTTAAGAAATAAGCCAAGGACAGGGGAAACGTAAAAAGCCAAGGCATCGGTTCAGAACCAAAGCAAGGCAAAACCGCCCAAATCTAAGTCTAGTCCTACTGATGATGTTATCTGCTTTTATTGCAAAGACCGTGGTCATTGGAAGAGGAACTGTAAGAAATATTTGGAGGATCTGAAAAACCACAAGTGCAGTGGTGCTTCCACTTCAGGTATTTTTGTTATAGAAGTAAATGTTCACTACACCAGATTTTAACTTTCATAGCACTCATTTTTTATGGCAGTCAGTTTCAACTGCCGTACAAGACCTTTTTAGGTTTATACAAAGCTGACCATTACAAACCGTAAAGGCATATATAAAACCAATTAACTAAGAAGCATTAATGATACAAATACATTAGAAGAATAAAAGTACCAATGATACTTTGATACATGTCAAATTCTAATCTCCATAATTCAAGGGGTGATAAAATCTTTTTTTAAAATAGCACTAACTTCCACAATAATGCTTTAGATGTTGTCAATCCAAATCAGAACAATACTATTTAACTTCAAATTTTAATTACATTAATATATTTTCCAACATTTAGATAACTAAAAAATTTATGGGAAATTCTACTTGGAACCCCTGTCCTTTTGTCTTTTCCAATTGGTACCTAAAACTTTTTTGCTAATCCATATGGTGCCTCTGTGATTTTAAAAAACTGAACTCTGTAAATAAAATATGGGTTTTCATTCAAGTTTTTCCTTTAATTGGTGACATGGGGCTATTCCTACTTCAAATATCAAACTTACTTGAAAAACACAAAAAAAAAAATTCTCAAAATCACTGCAAAGAGGAAGGATGTCTGGTTTTAGAGATGAAAGAAAAATTGATGGAAAATTTAAAACAAGTGTAATCTCATCACATCATCGGTCTAATGACAATTAAAACCGTTTTAACTCATAATCTAGCGCCACATCACCAATTAATAGAAACACATGACGAAAAACAAATATTTTGGTCACAGAGTTTACTTTCAAAACCACAGTGGCACCATCTGAATTAGCAAAAAAAAAATTGTGTACCACTTGGAAAAGTCAAAATTACAGGGATACCAAGTGGAAATTTCTAATATTTCTCAATAACTAGTAGTCCTAAACAAGATTAAATACATGCATAAAATCACAATTTCAACTCCAAATAATTCTAGTAATTAGAGGGGTGCATTTACACTCACATAACCTGGCCTTATTTAGCATAAAAATGAATATATTTAATCAAAATCTAGCAGTCATAAACAAGATTAAATGAGCCTAAAATCACCGTAATAAAATTAGGAATTCACACAAATTATTTTCACAAACGTATCCAAGTGGTTTCTCATATAGATTTCATAAATAATTACCAATTGCATACCTAATTGTCAATGTATAACATGCTGAAATCTAATATCTAACTAAATCACTATTGAAATACAACCCAAGATGTAGTATAATATATAGATTTCATACCATTTCAAAAAAGAAAAAAAATAATAAAAATAAAATCACCTAAATTCATGCCAACACATGACACAAAATGAAACCATTTTTAGNACTATAAGTATTCACAAACCATAGATTTTTTAGATCTTCATAATGCACCGAAAATTAAATGACTTGATGGAGGACCAAAATATGTTGACTCTACATTAAACTTTATGAGAACTTTCTACACATGTAAATTTGTTTTTTGAAAGGTGGAGATTGGATTCGAAAGAGTATCTATAAAATAGGATAAGTAATGGGTGACATCTTATCTCGTGTACAAATTGCACAGGCAACATAAAGTGTTTCAATGGAGGGTCAAACAATATCGAAATTGAATAAAATTTGTGATACATTACACATGGAAGATTCAATTCAACTATATTTTGATTTTGATTTCTTAGGAGATGGAAACAAATTTTTTTCTTTGGATATTCTAGTGCTGGATTAAAAATCAATAAATAAGGAGAGCCGGAGCGCATGGATATAGATTCTACTTTATTGTGAAGAAAAATTATATGGCTTCCTGATTTTCTTTGCATCAACACAAATAACCTACGAAAAACATATGGTTTGGCGATAGCATTGCTAAACACCTTTAAAGTAGGCATACCTCGAAGATGGTTCCTTTTGTTCTTCTACTTTGTTTCTCTTAATTTTGGTATGGGACAACTAGGTTGTATAAGTATGGATATAGATATGGAAACGAGGGTAGTAGACACAAATTTGAGATATAACAATTGAGAAAAATAAGACACGAAGATATGACGAATGGTATGAATATAATACAGTGAATTTTATGTTTTATAAGCATCTTAAATGGAGTAAGCCAATAATAAAGATGCGATGACAAAGTAGAGAAATGAGTTAAGGCAATATAAATTCTGCCTGTATGATGATTGAGATAGAGAGGAAAGAGTTCCAAAACAAAAGAAAACCCTCGATTAGTAATCAGAATAACAAGAAAGTTGATCAAGCCTCTAGGAATAGAAATTTGGACTACCAAACACAATAGGATGAGCGGATCCCCAACTCCCTCACCCCTCCAAAAAAAAAAAAAAGAAGAATGAAAGGCCGACTAGGACATAGTATTGATGATCAGAACTTCATTTTCTTCTCTAAATTGAAATATCGGGCGTATCCATAAGTATCAGACAAGTGTTATAATATACATTTATGAAACGTATCTATGTATTCATAAAGTATGTAGCATCCTCATTCGATTAATGATATCGATGCATATCAGATGTAATAGAAATGGTTGTTGATGATCCATACTCTGATACATGCCAAATTATAGTTTGATTTATTAGATTTTTCACCCAACATCTTTTTTTATGTTGAATGTTTATAGTTTTTTGATATTGAAATTCATAGAGTCTAAGTATGAAACTAGATTTTAATTCTTTTTTTTAAACGTTTAGAACGTCCCAAAATTGCAAATATTTGCAGCATCAAAATACGAAAAAAAAAGGGCCAATCTCAAAGTAATTCATCTATCCAATTCTAACAAAAAGAGAGAACATAACAGTTTATATTTATTCAGAATGAAACAACATAAAACCCAAACCAAGTGCTAAAGAAAAAACATAAGGAAAAGGATCACAAGGGTAGACTGGTAGGGAAGGCTGTATAAATAACATGTGTTGCCAACAAAATGATAAATGGATATTTATTCAACTATCTTCTGTAGGAAATCTCTCTTAATGAGAGAGGTGATATAGAACTAACCCAAATCCAAACTCGCCTTAAAGATTGTAAGGAGGAGCATTCAGGTCACCCAAAGGGTTTAAGCCCATTAGTAGGGAAGTGAAATTCCCTAGATTACCTGACATAGGAGGAGGATTCATATTGAATGGCATAGGAGGGGCACCACCATGCTGTTCTTCAAAAGGTAGCACATTTAAAGCATCAAAGCCTCCCATGTGATGGGTGGGGCCCACCCCTAGCAACCCAATTGGCAATGTCGGTTCCTCCAATCTTGTTGCCAGATTGGGGACCATGACCATTGAACGGTTGGCGCTTGGGTTAGCCTCGGTCATCATCTTATGACCAAAATCAAACACCTTGGTTCTCAACTGTTTTATTGGTCGTAGGAGTTCCTTAAGGAGCGCAAGGTCCAGGTCCTCAATTGAGGTTAGCCACTTCAAATCTTCCCCCTTTGACTTCCTCGTCTTGATCAACTCTTCATTGTGGTTCTTCTCACCCTCGATTCGAGCATTGAGGAGGGAAAGTACCATGTTGAGTCTGGTCACACTATCATCATTTTGATGAGCAGTGTCACGGCTGCTTCTAATTGGATTAGCATCACCCAAGAAACGGTCGACAACGGTGTCAGCTTCAGGGTGGCCAAAAGAGTAGGCCTTCCTTCCAGGAGAAAACACAACAATTGCAGCTTCTGCACCACACAAAGTGCATAATTCACTTGTTTTCTTGAAGAGGCCATACCGACGCTTTGAGAAGGTAACAAGTCTGTTACTTTCCCTCTCAATGCGCACCATGGCCACCCTTTGTCGCCCCCTCCTTCTCCTCGGATGATTGTTGGCCGCCATGGTGAACAACAAAAGAAAACCTATGTTTGGAGGTGAAGAGAAAGAAAGAAAAAATGTAATATTTATAGAAATGGAAGATAATGAAAAATCAAATGGATGGAAATCAGAAGTGGATGTAGAATATTTCAGGGAGACTCCCCTAGACTATATTATGATTTTCAAAATTTTCTACCATTTTTGCTCATATTTGTATTATTGTCAAATATTATATTTATTACTATATCGAGAAGTTTTTGTGCCATGAATTGGTTGGCAATGTGAATGTAATCCTGGTTTATCAAACCAATGAAAATTGGGCTAGCAAGTCTTCAAATTTGTCTGAGATATTATGTTATGAGAAGTAGAAATCGTAACTTGGAGTATTTTCGTAAGAGATTTTAGCATAATACATATTAGGTTTGTGACAACCCCTCCTTAAACTATTGTTCCTTGGGGCTTACTGGCGGCCACAACATCTACAAATGAGCCTCCACGATTTGTAAACTAAATTTGAGTTCAATCGAGTGGTTGAGGATGTAAGTAAGATAATAAATGAAGCGGCAACAAATATTTTGAGGAAAACATTGAAAGACCTCTTTTTGACAATTGAAAATGTATGTACTACAAGTCATAAGCCAAAAAAAGCTACAACGCGAGTTTAAGAAAACAATCTCGTACCGCAAGGGTAGAAATGCGATGACTTCAATCTGGAACAAAAATAATAGATTCGGGAGTATGGGAACTCTTACTAGTCAAATAATTTGCAAGTATAAGAGCTATCATGTGATTTCCATGCATAATAACATATTCGAGATATATATATATAGAGAGTCAAGTTCCAGTGCGAACTAACTCTCCGTGCGAACTATATGAACTACTAGATTCATCACTCGTAGCATACATATTCATCACTCATAACATGAATATTCATCACTTTTTATGAATTAAATAGATTCATCACTCGTAAAACGTATATTCATCACTTTTAAAATTCATCACTCAAAACATGCACATTAATTACTTATCATGGCTAAATCTTAGCCATTGATTTTTGAATTGGGTGGCCTAGATTTTAAGTTCACATAGTTCGCACTTAATTTGAGTTTGCACCAAAAGATCAAGCATCAAAACAAAGGGTGAGAGCGTTAGGTGCCACCTTCTAGGGTTCCCCTATGAGTTCACTCTCTCATACAAAGCAAGCAAACAAACATAAAGAGATAGATCAATTACAAGGCATTTTTTCTCGACAATTTTTAAATAAAAGCAACTCCAATGTTTAGCTCATTTTGAATTTTCTTGAAGCATTCCTCCTGTGAAAGGTTGTTGTAGGCATATCTCTTGTTGTTCCTGACTTTCCATGTATGATATATGATAGCCGAGTATGCTGTAGTGAAGATCAGCTTGGACAGTCCATCCTTGAGAAATCTTTTCACACATCTGAATATCCCACTTATGTGTGTGGGAGCTCTTATCCATGGAATCAACTTCCTGACTCTTTCAATCAGGTTTTGTACCCATTCACATTCGAAGACAAGATGGTTTATTGTCTCCTCTTTACCATTACTAAAGAGGCACTAGTCAGCATTTTGAACATTGATCCCCATCTTCTTCACTGTACTCATGTTGAGTAATATCTTTTGATGCCAACCAAAAGATGAAGTTATACTTTTGGAGGGGGTCCCAGATCCATTTTGCATGTTGATGTGTTATTTACGCTCCATTCAAAGCCCTATAGCAAGAGTTAATGGAATACACACCATTTGTGGTGAGTTTTCACTAGTCTCTATCAGCCACCCAACGCTTTAGCTTATTTTTAACCTCTTGTAGCTTCCTCCAAAACCAGGTGTCAGTAGGAGTTGCATCCATTTGCCATATTGTGTTTTTTTTCATATAAATGGTTGATACCCACTTGACCCACGCCAAATTTGTTTGCCAACTGCAGCATAGTTCCAGTTGAAGGAATTCCTCAGGCCTCTACTTCTTTTGGGTTTACAAACTTCCTCCTAGAAACAAGATTTGGTTTCCTTGACTGGGCTGTTCCTCCAATAGATAAGTTCTGCATATTTGTTGTACCCTCTGGATGACACTAGATGGTAATATAAAGGCCCCAGCCCAGTAGACCAAAACAGACATCAACATTGAGTTGACAAGATGTAGTCTACCCCTATAACATAAATGCTTGGATGTTTAGCTAGCAATAATCTTTGTAATTTTCTCCACCAAGAGCTCACATGTTACATATTCCATTTAGTATGTTGGAGTTGGAATCCAAGGTATTCATATCAAAGTAATACCCCCCTACTAAAGCAAGTAATTCTACATATATCCTCCTTCCTTTCCTCACAAACCCAACTATGTAAATCTAAGATTTAGCCTCACTTACAACCAAGCCAGATACTTATTTAAAAGAGTCCAAACACTCTTTAAATCTAGTATCGATTTCACTCCGTTACATCTCCCGCACTCCGCTTTACTAAACATAAGATCATGCGCAATGATGAAATGATTAAGTTTAAATTGTTTGCATACGAGATGAATCTGAAATCTGGCAACTTCTCCAACCACTCTCAATGTTTTTGACAAGTATTCCATAGCAATTACAAATAAGAGAAGGGAAAAGGGATTCCCTTGTCTTAACCCCCTTCCACCTTTGAAAAAACCATGAAGCCCACCATTAAAATCGAAAGTGAAGGATGTTGAGGTCACACAAAGCATAATCCAGCCCACCATCTTATTAGGAAACCCCAAACCTCTCAAAAGCTTCATCCATGAAACCCCAACCAACTATATCATATGCCTTTTTGATGTCTATTTTCATGAGACGTCTAGATGAGACATTCTTCCTATTATATAGGTGAATGATATCCGGGACAGATTGCACATTATCAAGGATGGACCTATCTCTCACAAATGAATTGTGATTCTCACTAATGATTTTGGGTAGTATATCAGTGATTTTACCACAGAAGTATACTTATAAAGCACATTGCAACAAGCTACTGGCCTAAATTCACTAGGAGTTTTAGGAGAATCAACCTTGGGAATTAAAGACAATCAGGTGCAGTTGATTTACTTGAACAGCTCACCTATTGCAAAGAAATCCCTCACTGCTCCAGTAATATCTTGTAACACCCCGGTTTTATAAGAAATAAAATAAGTAAAAATCGAGTTGAGAATTCGGCAGAGTTTCATTTGTAAATTCAATAAACCAGCCAATAAGGCTTAATACACAAAACCTGTTCAAAACAACTCAAAACAAATCCAACAAAACCCAAGGCGTTACCGCCGCACTCCACTCAACAGAAGAGTGCAAGGCTAATCAAATCCAACCATACAACCCACTATCTATAATGGTATATTTATTACAACATAACCAAAATATAAATAAAACGATAACTCATATACAACCAGTATCTTCAGAGTAACTCTATATGAGTGCCAGCGGAAGCAAACGATATCCTCACGGATTACTCAGACTTGTAAAACATTCTACCAGTCTACTCCCCAAATGTGACAAATTCACATAGGATCGTCGTAGCCCCACTATAAGAAGAAGACATGGGGAAAAAGGAAAATAACACGTCAGCATAAAGCTGGTAACCACATTCCATCGAGTAAAAATAATC
>BSSO01007077.1:0-11314 GCA_030267885.1 Mesembryanthemum crystallinum | reverse complement strand
TTTTTTTTTTTTTTCATAAATAGATTGTGTTTGTTAAGTGTGTGTATATATATATATATATAACAGAAGTGCGAACGGGGTTCGAGTTTCAAATCTTCTTAAAACCTTCTTAAGTGTAAATGGAATTTTAAAATCTCAGCCGTCTCCTTGGGCATAGCTAAAGAGCACCTCCTAACACATGGCCTCGGGTATTCCACTAATAAATTCGCTTAGATGCTCCCCAGGAGGCTTGAACCCGTGACCTGGTGTATAAGCTAAAGCTTGTTTACCAGTGGACCAAACACCTCTTAGGTTGCAATACTCTAGTTTAAGGGCATTTTCATCGACCAAACAAAAAACTAATGTTTGTGGTCTGTAAAGTTATTGTTTAATGGGTATAAAAGGGATAAAATGACCAACATGTAGAAAAATGTAAAAACAATGGCCCTCCATGAAGAATCTGAAAACAAAATGCCTAAACCACAACCCTCCACATATAATTTCTTAATGGTTTTAACGTGGGCACATGACTTGCAACTCCAATAGTTTAGGTTTCTAGCACGATTTGTACGTGTTATTGGGATTTTTTTTTTTTTTTTTATTGCAACACAACGACAATGTTGTGCACGAGGAGGACTGAAGAGAGGGGGTGAAATGAGTCCTTACATAGGTGGAACATTTCCACTTTGGCAGAATGTAGGTAATGAGCGAATGATTTAGCATGGAAAACCCTCATAGGAGTAAAAATTCACAACTCCATAGGGTTTTGTCACTACCACTTCTTTAATTAAGAAGTGAAAGCTTGATTACAAAGTAATCAACCCCTAGATCTAACTTTAGACCTAGCACCATAACAGGCTAACTTTAACTTGCTGCGACCCCTTCAAGTAACTATACTCGAAGCTAGCAAAAGTAACAATGTTTTCACAATAAAAGAACTACCACCGTAATCCTAATCATGCCAAATATGCAATGACAGAAGACAATCAAGAACACCTAGGCAGGAACAGTTCTAGAACCATAGATATACCAGTGAATAGTGAATGGGTGCTGAAACGTGTTAACTATGGAGGTGATGAGCTCTCAAGTATTTATGAGCGTTTTTCTCTGTAAAAGACTCTAGGATTGAGATCAGGTATGTTGGAAATAGGACCTGTGAATCAAGAACAACAAACGTAAAGAAACTGTGCCGTGGTGAAAACCACTGCCTTAGAAGCGAATTCGCCTATACTAGTGCAGTCTCGAAAAAGGCGTCTCCCCCCAAGGTTAATACAGCGTTCTGCGATCCGTGCACTCGGATAAGAGAGTTGAAATCACTCAAGATTGCTCAGAAGGATTTTTGAAAAAACAGTAACAATAGAGAGGAATGATTGTTCCGTAAAAAGGAAGAAGAAGACCAGGAAATAAATAGGGCCAAAAAACGTTTAGTAACTGCCCAATTAATTAGCCTGTAATCACAACGGAAAATATTTTTGACTAGGTGCAAAACTAGCCACACCGCGCCGCGCACGTGGCACGAACCGGCCGGACGGCGGCGGCGGCGCGCGTGAGTGATTCTTCTTCAAACTCACTTAACCCCTTGTAACACTTTGAGTTATTTAAAACAAACTAACACTTTGTTTTCTTCCAATGTGGGACAAGGAGAGAATGGAAATAGGAGAGAGAAAACAAAGACCCACTTAAACCAAACAAATCCTTTGTTTTCTTTCCATGTGGGACAAGAGAGTAAACCAACATTTTCCCAAACATTCTTTGTATTATTAACAAGGTACTTGTCCATATTTATAGGCGAATAAGAGATCTTTTCCCCGGTCAATAAACCGCCCAAGAATAGATAATATTTTGTGATCTTAAAAGAAACGCCAAATCTTATCTTTTCACATTATTAGAAAGGTTAGTAATTTAGGGAAAATAAGACTCTAACCAGAATAATTATTTCCCAAAACAAGCCATTGATTTTATCTCATAATATTACTTGGCTTATTATATCAGAATATTATCCAGAAGATTACACAAAGTTAATCGAGAATATTCAGATATAATATTGCATATATACATGTAGTTACTTCTACCAGGTGGAACAAGTTCTTACTTGGAACTGTTCTCGAGGTTCCTTACAAAAGCACACTTTGACTAACCCCTTACTAAAGCACAATGAACACTTACAGAGATTCTTTCAATCATCAAACAAACTTGGTTAACCTATACATTAAATACACACACACTTCCCCTACTTCTCATCAAAAAAATAAAATAAAATACACACACACACATTAGCACTTGTGAATAAGATCACTTGTTTTTTTAAGCGTCAAAACCAACAACTCAACAGGTAATTTGAATCATTGGCAACAAATTTTTCATTAAATTAGTAGTTCACATAATCACATTGTAAAACACCATTTTTAAACTAATACAACATCTTTGGAAAAAAAAAAGAAAAAAAAAAGATTTCCTTGTTTGGATTTGAGTCATTTGACGCCTCATCCCCTCCCCATTCATTAAAAGCCCCCCATCCTTTGGCATCATTTACAAAATTTCTTTAGTTATTGATGTTAAAGAGCTTCAGATGAGTAAATTCTGCTCAGGAGGGTGAATTGTTTTAGTTGGGTTGAGGTTATTTTTGTTAGATGAGGCAATAATTGGGATTATTGAAGTTAGGTTCCAGTTGCTGGTTTGTTTTTGCTCGACTACCAGAAAGGTGGGATTATAGGTGTTAGTTTCCAAATTTCAGTGGGAAACATGATACATATACAAAACATAGCTTTATCTGGTGTACAATTTATATCCTACAATTGAAGCACTTGTAAAAGGTCATATTGCAATTGGGGTTGTATAGTATTTCATGACTACATGATTGTTGCCAATTTCAGATATCTGACAAGCAACCTGCTAAGTGGGCCCATTCCCACCTGGATCACAGACAAAGATGACACCAGGTTTTACTTATCAGATTTCAGTCTTTTCACTAAAACTTGCGTAGGATTGTCTTACAAATTTCTCTATATGACTATATACGAACAGTGATACTTTTCGAACAATAATCAATACTTTTAAAAGGAAAAAAGTGATGTTTTTGGAGTGCAAGAGATACCTATCTAACAGCAAGTGATGCATTTAAATTGAAAACTGATATTTCGACTATCTTACAGCAATCACTTCATAAGACTGTCTCTTGCAAGACAAACTGAGTCTAAGATAGATTTTCAATCGATCTTGGATGTCTATATTTCCCCTGCACAATAGCTGACATTCATAGACAAGCATACTTATTACTGCCTTGCATAAGGCAATTATGATTTCACCCTTTTTCTTCCCCTTTCAAATCATAATAATCTGAAAAGTTGCTAATCTAAAGGTTAATATGATTGTGAAACATTATAACCTGCTAAATGCAGTAACATATCACAGATTTAGGGTTGTACCTGTTCAATCACGATACTGTTTCTTTCCTTTTCACGTGGTAGATAAGGCTTTATTGAAACACCATACCCAAAGAGAACAAAGAAATGATATCCCTGCATGCAAGAAATGAGAAACAAGACTACAAAAGAATTCAAGCACACTAGTGCTTCCAACCTTGCTGAACTAGGATTTTGTTGCACGCGATGTGTGCATGATTAAATTAATAAAATCAAATGTTTTTAGAGAGTAATTTATAACAATATATATGATGATTAAAATTGTAAGGTAGATGGATGGATATTACTAAGTGCATATATAAATAATTCAGCTTGTCATTGTCACCAAACCAAAGCAAATTTCAAACACATGTAATCTACCGTTGAATCACTATTTGGTATTTAGACAAAGTAATCAAAGGAATTGGGTTTGGGCCCCATCGCACAAAAAGGAAAAAAAAGAAAAAAAAAAAGAAAAAAGAAAGAAAGAAGCACCATACATGATAATATAAGTCTTTAGCTATTAGTAAACTATACTTTAAGGACCTAATGTTTCTAATAATTTTGGGTTAAAGATGTGAAGTTTCATTTTGTAATGATGGAATGCCTTAAGCAATTAACCATACTTATATGAGAGAAGGAAGAAGGACCCCAAGGAATGGCAAAGGGTTTTATCAAGTGGGCTAACTAACCACCAGCTGATCAATTAGGTGCACTAAAACAGAAGCTTATAAGCAGACAATATATTAATCATACCAAAAATGTCACCAGTCTGATGATAAAACTGTCAAGACAACAGCATATTCTCCCGAAAAGGAGAGAAAAAATGAAAGAAAGTGAATGATCAACTGTTTAAAGCATCGAGTAATGTTCCTCCACGACCTTGTAAAGTAGAATTGGACACTATGATCATCACAAGAATAAAACTGCAAGGTGGAGCCTTCTTCCCTTCATCAAGTCTCAGTAATTGCTAGCTGGGTCATGTTAAGTAAAGCTAACATTGAGTTGGATATAATTGTCATAGTATTCTTTTCTTTTCTTTTTTCTTTTTCTTTTCTTTTCTTTTCTTTTCTTTTCTTTTTTTTTTTTTTTTTTGAGGAATTCTACATGGTACCACTATGGTCTAGGAAATTCTACATGGTGTAGTTTTCTTTTTTCGATTCTACATGGTGCCACTGTAGTCTTGACAATATATATTCCGTAACCAAGAAAATAGAAAAACGTTAATTAGTTAGTGAAATGACCAAAAAGCCCTTATTCAAAGACAACTTTGATTTAACTAATTTTGTAGTTGTATCATGTGAGTGTATGTTTTGGTGGTGATTGGGGAATTTGATGTGTATAGCTGGGCTGAATGCCTTAAAGATGAGAGAATTCCATTGAAAGTGTGATTAATATATAACCTCAAATATTTATTTTGCTTACCTTTTTTTTCTTTCCTAACAAAGATGAGAGAGATGTTAGAGATAGATGGTAGGGGCGAAAAGAGAAAAATTTGGAAGGTAAGTGGGTAATTAATTGAATATTGGACGGAAAAGATAACGGAATTTCACGGGACATACAATGTCAAGATCACAGTAGCACCATGTAGAATCAAAATAAAAAAATTACATCATGTAGAATTTGTGAGACCAAAGTGGCACCATGTAGAATTTCCCTTTTTCTTTCCTTTGTTTTTTTTATTTGGGGTGGGGGGGGGGGGAATGGTAAATATCTATTTCCACTCTCCAAACAGATGGCAATGTGACACCCTTTGGGCAAAAAATACAGGACTTTAGGCACAAGAGAGGTAACAGTTCTAATCAGGACCTATAAAGTCTCATAGTTTACTTACACTGCCATCTACAAAGAGTTCTTAATGCTGATTTTTATTCTTCATATAGTTGAGATTTCTTCTTTATGATTTTCATCTCTAATGGTTACAAATCATGATCTTCCAGCCACATAGATCTTTCCTACAACAACTTTGACAAGGACATTGCGCCATCTTCTTGTAATAGAGAAACCTTGTGAGTAAAATCATATAGGAATTTCTTGAGCTTCAAATTGTGACTTTTATCCGTACATTGTCAGATCTTATCGGATTAACTTGTGTTGTCATTTCAGAAACTTATATAGAAGCTTTTCAAGAGAAGAGAGTGTGTAAGCTTATTGTTTTTTCCCCTTTATTATTGACAGAGAGTTCATGTTTACAAAATCTGACTTCTAACCTCTCTTCACATTGATGACAAATTCATGTAGAAAATCGAGTATCTGCCTGAAGAATTTCCATTGTAAAGGTGATATCATGAACTTTGCTGGAATAATGATGTAATACCCCCCCCCCCCCCTCCCCCAAAACCCCGAGTCCCCTGTGGCTGTACACATTTGCTTTGAGTTTTCTTCTCTCTTTATTTAGTCCTAAGCCAGTGAGGCAACCCTACGATGCTTTATTTGATATTTTTTCATCCTCTCACCTGTGAAGCACGGTATTCTATGCACATCAATTGTGGTGGAAAGAAGATTGCCATCGGAAAGGCTATCTTTGAGCAAGATGATGAGGCTGGAGGTGCAGCCAAGTTTGTTCCCAGAAGGCCTGAGTGGGGATTTAGCAGCAGTGGAGAGTTTTTGTTCGGAAAATTTTCTAGTGATTATATAGCAAGAAATAACTCTGTATTAAGAATGAATGACTCAGAGCTTTATATGGAAGCGCGGCTCTCTGCTACATCCCTGACGTACTATGGCAGTTGCTTAGGAAAAGGGAACTATACTGTGATGTTACACTTCTCTGATATAGTCTTTGCTGATAGTTCACTTTACCGTCTTGGACGACGAATATTTGATATTTACATCCAGGTAATTGATTGCAAGCCATTTTAAGAGGTCACTATGTTAGTAATGCCCTGAACTTTTTGAGGAAATTAAGAGTTTTCCCAACCAAGTGGTTGATGATTTGATTCCTTTTATTTTGTTGTGTTCTTGATTTTGGTTCATTGTCCACCATCTAGTCTGAGTTTTCCTTGTGGTCTGGAATCTGGACTGCCCCTTGCCCTCCCAAGTCCACAAGGGCGGTCCTGTGGGCTCATTTATTGCTAATCCAAAAAATGGACCTGAAATCTTAGCAATTATCATATCATTAATGAGTATTTTTTGTAATTTCCTTGGTGCAGGATAATCTGGTCCACAAGGATTTTGATATTGGAAAGGAAACGAATGCAACCAATGGGGTTGTAAAGAAAATGTTTAAACACATTCCAGTGACTGATACGATAGAAATTCGCTTCTACTATGCTGGAAAAGGGAGCACAGCAATTCCAGTTAGAGGAATATATGGTCCACTTATATCAGCTATTTCTGTGAATTCTGGTAATTTGTCCGTGCTGGAAGCTCTTGTTTCACATAATTTCTGTGTTTTACTAGTACTGCTAGCTAGGTCCTATTTCGCTTATTGATGTAGTCAAGCAAGTCTGTCTGATGGTATCTTGCCTTCAAGCGGTTTATATTCTCAACGGTATTAGGAGATCTAAAAATTGATGGGACTCCAAATATCAGTTTAAGCTTATGGTTGAGATGGTTTATTTACGTGGTATCAGAGTAGTGAGGGACTGAGAGGTCTCAAGTTCAAATCTTGGCAACCCTCGTGCTCCTAGTAGAGTTTCCTTCTAAGAGAACTCTTATAGTGCTTCATTTCTATTAATTTTATGCCTTCTCATTAGTGGCCTTAAACTCCAATTTCTAAATGTGTTGAGGGAAATTAAGGATGGGGTCCTAGTCCCACCAACCATATATCTCAAAGGCCACAATAGAGGTTAGTACCTAGGGCCCTTGGAAGGGTAAACCCTTCAATCCCCTCAACATAACTAAGGGATGTAGCTACTATGATTCAAACCTTGGTCTTGATACACTTCACCTACTCAACTAAGTTGGTTCACTGCTTTAGTTGACTTGGTTGTGATGCATATGGAAACTTCATTATATCCTGTTTTGAAATATTCACATTTAACACGAGTGAATATTTCAATTACACCTTCATGTAGGTTATACTTATATATGATCCATTAAGTGGCTCAATTTAATAATACTCCATAAACAGATGATCATAACCTTAGAGGACAAAACGGAAATTTAGGCATGCATATGCTTTGATAAGATTTCAATGTGTATTGCTGCTTAAAAAAGTGTGGGAAGAAGAAAGAAACTATTCTTTTACTTCACATTCTTCTATTGAAAAAGTTGATTCGCAAGATGTCATATGTTGAGAAAAAAGTGGTCTAGTTTTTTATTTCTGGAAGTATGTTGGGGAAAGAAAATTGAGTATTCATGTTACAGAAAATAAGGAAAACAAGTGATCAACTAGAAGTAAATCCTCCACCAGTTGCAAGGGCATTTAAGACAATAAAGTAGGTAATGTACATTTTTCAGGTGTAAACACTATCAAATTGACAGATGTTGGCCTAGCAGGATAAAACAGAGGTTCATAGGAAATTCTGATAGCAGCAAATAGGTTTGAAACCATTTTATGCTCAGCTTATTGAACAGAATTTAGTAAGTCTGAGTAGTTGATTTTCTAATTCTAGTGTTAGGTGAAGAGCACACTGAATGTTGGTCCTAATTTTGCTATTTTGATTTGCCTTTTGAAAGAGCATTTTGGTTTCAAATGAAAAAACAGGCAAAGAAGCCCAAAAGGTCATAATAAATTGAGCAACTTGTCCCTAGAAAAATTAAGCAAACCCCATCCATCATATGCCAATTTTACACATCCATACTGCTGGAGTCGACAAGTATCTGCTACTTTCAAATACCTTTTACATAAACTGCTTATGCAATAAGCTACATGCTAATGCAATCTGCTATCTCCTAACTCTAATGCTACTTGCTAACTCAAACAAGGCCCTTATCATTTTACATCCTTTCATATGTATAACTTAAACTTGTTTAATAGGAGTAGTTCTTGCTTGAAGAACCTAATAGGGTTCTATTGTTTTTAATACTCCCTTTATCTGAAACAAGTTGTCTCACTTCCAACTGACCAACTTCTTTAAGCGAAATCCAGCGGAAAACTAGAGCTTATGCACACTAATGGACAAAAAAATTTCCTAACTTATGAACATGAGAAAAGGAGATGATTTGTTTTTGATACATAATACATATATTCCTTGTTTTTTCATTGTATAGCATACTTCTTTTTCTTTCTTTGTTTTTCTGTTATGATAGGAATACTGTAGCATTGCTCTCTTGGGTTTTCTTTTATGCAGAGTTCAAACCTCCTCCTAATCGAAAGAAGATGATAGAGATTTCACTTGGAGCTATATCCGCACTGTTGTGCCTTGTAATAGTCGCTCTTTTTTATCTTTGGAGGAAACACTGTTCAAAAGACATGATGTCAAGAGAACAAGGTGAGTATAACAGCTATCACCCAACCTAGAGTTATTAGACTTGTACAGTACATTTTCATTGCATCAGATTCCTCGGTAATTTGGAAATCTCGTCACATCTTCATGCGAGCTAATTTTGGCTATTTTTAATCAAACTAAAAAATCCATATTTAATTGGGAGCACTACTCAAAACAAGAATCATACTATATATATGAAGCAATGGAGAAAACCATGCTCAATCTGTGTGGTAAACTGGTAATAAGTTGACAGCTAAATGATTGTGAAGTGAACAAAGTTAAGGCTGTGAAATAGGTCAGTCATGTACTCATGTCGTGTTTCTGTTTTATTTATGTCAATATCATGTTAAATTTAAGATACATAATAATTATATGTTTATATGAAGTGTAAGATAATACATCTTACACCAAATAAATCGTGTCAGATTCGGATTATACGTGTTTGTTTCTTGTCGTGTTTTGTCATATCATTTCGTCCAATTTATTTTATTTATTTTATTTTCATGTTGTCTTGTTGTATTAGACATTGACAACTAAACAAATTCAAAATATGAAAAGGAAAATTGTTCGCTTGGCTGTAGAGAAAGAACGTATGTTACATTTCATTCCTTGGGAGATGCATTTCTCGTGCTTATGAAACTATCTATTTTCTTTATTTTTTTATTTTCTTGCACATGATGCAGAACTTGCAGGGTGTGATCTCCATAATGGTGTATTTACGTTTAGGCAAATCAAAGCTGCAACTAACAATTTCAATGCTGGTTGTAAAATTGGAGAAGGTGGTTTCGGATCAGTATACTTGGTATATTTCATACTTACTATTAGCATGGTACTCAAAGTAGTGTTTCTTTTTTGTTTCATTGGCATAATCCTTAGCATCTACAGGTAGAAATACATTTAACACATTTTTTGAAAATAGGCAAATTTGTTTGGAATAATCCATACTATATGTGGGTTGCAGAAAATAATCCCAACTTCACTATTTGTGTGTAATAATCTGAACTATCACTTTGTTTGCAATGCATGTACTATCCTTGACGACGTTAACCTTCCGGTTATTTATTTGCTTTGATAATCCTCAAGTTGAACTCCCAGTACATGGATAATTTTTACCAATGTTGCCTATTTCATTCATCATGAAAATTTGATACCAGAAGGCTAACGTCGTCAAGGCTGGTGCACACATTGCAATCGAAGTGATAGTTCAGATTATTACATACAAATAATGAAGTTGGGATTATTTTCTGCAACCCGTGTATAGTTTGGATGATTCAAAGCAAATATTCCTTGAAAATATGACACAGGGAACATTGTTGGATGGCACCCACATAGCCGTCAAACAACTTTCTTCAAAATCATCACAGGGGAATCGAGAATTTGTGAATGAAATAGGCATGATTTCTGTTTTGGAGCATCCGAATCTTGTGAAATTGTATGGATGTTGTGTTGAAGGGAACCAACTGTTCTTGGTCTATGAATATATGGAGAACAATAACCTTGCACGCTCATTGTTCGGTGAGGGCCTTACTGCGCATGTTCCTGAAATAAGATGAGAAACAAGATTTATTGAGTGAATGCTTTTGCAAATCAGGGATAACTAAATTGTCCTCAATATTTTGTAAGTGCAGATAATGATCAACTGGTGTTGGACTGGCCTTTTAGGCAGAGGATCTGCATTGATATAGCAAAGGGTTTGACGTTTCTGCATGAGGAATCAACAATAAAAATTGTACACAGAGACATCAAAGCCACAAATATACTACTTGATAGAGACTTTAATGCTAAGATTTCAGACTTTGGGTTGGCCAGGCTTGATGAAGAAGAACACACACATATTAGTACCAGAGTTGCTGGAACAATGTGAGCAGGCTATCTAGAGAACTTTTACCATTATAGTTTCTTGATCTCTTTTAAATTTTTTTGCTTTTGCTATGCTTCATTGCTTGTTATTCTAATTTTCTTGTGGGTACCTTCTCTTACTCCCTCTTGCTGCATCCATCTTCCCGCCCATTTACTTGGAAGAGTTTTCTAGCTAGACTCACCTCGTTGGTTGGGTTTCATTTACTGCTATTCTCTTATGGGCATGGAAACTAAAGCAAAGTTACAGTTTCATTCTCCTTTCTACCTACGTAACGATGGATTCCAGTGCTCTCAAATATTAAACCTCAAATAGTGATCATTAGATTGCGAGAGCATTGACTTGTTATGTATGATCTGTTTTGGACAAATTGAAAGAAGTCGGACATTTGTGGAATTGGTACTGACACTAGTGAAGTGGTTAATACTTAGTAGCCTATTATTGCTTAGGCTGTATTCTAGCAGTGCAGACCTCGTATTTGTCCCAAAATGGTATTTCCAGTGACAGATGCAGTTAATTCCGCTAAATGATGTACTTGCTGATTCCATCTAAAATGTTTCTCTTACATTTGCAACTACTCATTCCTCCCTTCTTTAGACCTATGTACTGTTTGTATGTATAGCTTTCCAGTTGATACACCACAGAGTTCTAGTAGTAGTCATTCTGTCCTTATGATGTAATCTATTCTTACAGAGGATATATGG
>BSSO01007076.1:0-11315 GCA_030267885.1 Mesembryanthemum crystallinum | reverse complement strand
TTTTATAAGGTGGTTTCGCTTAAAAAAAATTATATAAGGTGGCTGCATAAAAAAGTCATATTTTATAAGGTGGTTTCTGACAAATTTTTCTTTCCTTTATCCAATTTTGTCTAGATCCAAGATGCCTCTTAAGGTTAAGGCTTTTGTTTGGACCACGGTGTTGGGCATGATCAATGCAAATGACTTACACATCTCCAAGGTTGATCATTATTACATACCTCAGATGTGTACATCGGACATCATATACCATGAGAATTTGACAACGTTTGCAGTTACTTGTTTAGATCGCACAATTTCTTATAACAGAAGTTGACACGTATTTGGCTACAGCCTACAGGATGTGTACGCCCCTTTGAAATCTAAAGATGCCAACCAGGGGGGCTGGAATTTGCTCTTATGCCATGTCAACATTGTTGATTACGAGGTTAGTTGCCCAAAGAACTGGTATTGACTACAATGATACAATCCTGTTTCCTCTAAACACCACCCCCTTGGCACAGGTGAAATAATAAAACTAAATTAGAACCTAGCAGCATGTTTTTGTTTTTACCATATGTTAACACAAATTTGGGTACATTATGAGTATCCACCTTTGCTTTCTTATGAACCCCCAGGGAGTTTTCAGAAAAAGGCTGTGGGAGAATGGAGCTTCTCCTCATGCCATGTGAATTTTGAACATCCTTACTAAAGACGTTAGCTTTCATAAACCCTAGGAAGATATAGTAAATTAAAACCTGTGACAAGTTTCTGCCTTCTCCATTAGTTTTAAGTGTTTTTTTAAGCATTATTTCCATGTCTGTGAATTGAGCTGGATTCAGGTTTCTGGTTAACTAACAAAGGAAATCTATACTTACTCTGATTTTGTCTGTCTAGATATGTGCCTTGTCATTGGTCTCATTCAGTTTATTATTTCCGATGAATTACTGTCAAATGCACTCCTAGAATGTGACTATCATTTTTAGTTATTCTATGCTAAAACTTAGTAGTTTATATGATACATCTAGATAAATTTACACATTCTTTTTGGTTTGGCTCCTTAACCCTCTACATTCAGATGACTAATACTATCCAGAAGAAGTTTAAAGTTTCTTCTACTCAGCTGCTTTATCAATCCAGTCCTTACCAAGCAGCAACATTGTTGATCTCTGGGCCATTTCTGGATAAGCTTTTAACGGATCAAAATGTTTTTGCTTTCAAATATACTGCACAAGTGGTGGTAAGTAAAATATGCGATTTACATTATACCTCTTTGAATGGATAGTTTGTCCGTTATAAATGTCTTTGACTGGTCTGCATTTGTCTTTTGCAGGTTTTCATCATTCTTTCCTGTTTGATTTCTGTCTCAGTTAATTTCAGTACTTTTCTTGTGATCGGAAAGACATCTCCAGTTACCTACCAGGTGCTTGGACATCTGAAAACATGCCTAGTTTTGGCATTTGGTTATGTTTTGCTTCACGATCCGTTTAGCGGGAGGAACATTTTGGGAATTTTTGTTGCCTTAGGGGGAATGATTCTTTATTCCTACTACTGTACCCGAGAAGGTCAGAAGAAAACTGCTGAAGCAGCACCATTGTCCCAGGTAATGTGTCTTGCAGAATATGCTTTTTCTCATATAGCAAACCTTGAACTCATTTATGAACATCATGTTACCAACGAATTTTTTTATTGATATCTGAGTCCTATCCTATAAACACTAGGTGAAGGGAGACGAATCCGAGTCTCTTATACAGTTGGAAAGTGGAACTAAGGGGTCTACCTGACGACGATGTCCTGAAGACTCCTCTAAGGAACTCTAACAAAGTGTCCCGTGCATAAGGGTTCCTCCCTCTTCCTCTGTCTGCCATTGATCAGCTATAGGGTCTAATGAAGATATTGTCGTCAGTTGAGGTTCTAGTATTATGCCTTCCATTCCCTCATTCAACAGGTATGGGTTGCTGATTTGGAACTTCCAGCAATAGCATGGCTGTTATAGTTTTAGAGACCTGGTCCTCATTATTCCCATTTTTGAAATATGTTAGTTTGGTATGCCAACTGATAAATCTTTTAATCATGTCGTTGATATAGTGCAAAAATGTGATCATAAATATTATAAGTATCATCTTAAGAAAATTCTTGGTGCTTACTGTCTTGGTTGTACCATTGTTTCTTAAATCATCAGATTCAACTATGAGCTTGATGGCAGTTAAGTATTCTTTCCCTATGTTAGACTACTCAAATGTATCTCAGGTGTATAGGAAGGAAAGATCATTTGAGAAATTCTAGTTCAACAGAAAAGATTATAGAAGAAGCACAAACAGAAAACAAGTGGAAAGGCATGTGCATGTGGATACATAATCACAAAAAAGACACTGGACGGAAAAGCTAAGGCTGAGATGGAAAGGCAAAATTGATTGATAATACCAACCGAAAGCTGATATTCATTAATTCATGTCACAAATATCCTTTGACAATCTTCTTTCACTTACAAGTGAATTATTTCTAGAATACCCATTGGACTAGATCATTAGCCTAAAAGGTTGGCTTCTGTGTCAGTTGCATCACTTTCTGTTGCTTCTGTAGATTCTCTGGCCCTTCTAGCCTGGTCCTCCCAGTCAGTGCGAAGTAGTATCCAGAGCATCATGGCCACACATGAAACCTGTGCTGCAGCATGTCCAATCCAGAGCCCAATGAATCCCTTCTTACATTTGAAACTCATGAAAATTGCAATGGGCAAACCTACTATGTAGAAAGAACTGAAATGTATAAATGCAACCACCTTCTGGCGTGTGGACCCTCTTAAAACGCCAGTTGCTGTAGTTTGGAGAAAGTTCGGGATCTCACACAAACCTAGCAGGGGAAGAACTGTTGATGTTAGAGAAAGAATCCTTGGCTCCTTTGTAAACATCTTTCCCCACACATCTTTCACAGCAAATGTGAATACTGAAGCTAGTAATCCAAGCACAAAGGCTGAAATAATTCCAATTCTTGTTGTTCTTTTAGCTTGTGCTGGCTGATCTGCTCCCAGTTTGTTGCCAACATGAATCGACATGCATGAGCTCAACGAATTAGGGACCACATATAACAACCCTGTGATTTGCATCAGGATACCCATGGCTGATGTAGTCATCTGTGGATCTTTGAGTCTGCTACATATTACTAGCATGATCTCATACCACCACCACTCCAAACACACTGAAAATATACTGGGAATTGCAGATGCCAACAGTGGCTTCCATCCCTGTGACCGTGAGGTTGTTTCACTTCCTGATCTATCCCAAGGCTTTACTGTTATATCCGATGTGAAAAGATAAATGTATAAGCCTATTATCATGTTTAGAGAATACAATCCCGAGGCCAGGGCAACACCTTTCACCCCCAATTTCAGAACTACAACAAGCACAATATTTATAGGTATGTGTAGGAATATTGCCACAGCGGCTGATATGGTAGCAGGTAAGCTTATACCCTGGGAAGTTATGAAATTCTTCAGGACATGGAGATAAGCTTGGGCTAGCAAATCAAAAATTGAGTATTTGATGTATTCCTTGGCTACTAGCGTAAAATTTTCGTCTTGACCTAGCCAATAGAGGATGGGCTCTACTTTCAACCACAATGCAATGATAGGGATAGATAATAGGATGAGTAAAAACACTGTCCTGTTGTGGGCTTGTGTCATTATCGTCCACTTATTTGCCCCGTATGCTTGGCAACATATAGGCTCCATTGCCATCGCGAGCCCCTTGATAATCGAATGACCTGCGATGTTTGTAAAGCCCATCGAAAATGAACCACCAGCTAACTGAACAACACCTAGATGTGCCAAAAAGAGCACAGAGATGATGTTCTTCAAGAATTGTAGCAAGCCTGTTAAAGCTATCTGGCCAGTGATTTTGGTCAGTGCTAACATCTCCTGGGAATTGGAGGTTGTCATCTGCACTCAACCAATGGAAAATCAATTGAGCTGATAGTGTTATATAAATATATGATTTTGAATAAAATTGATTTCAAAATCAATTAAGCTAATTGTGTTATATATAAAAAAAAAAAAAAAGATGGGTAAAATTAACTGATTAACGAATGTGATTTGGTTCAATACCTTTCCTGGAAATAACTGATTTCTTATGAAATTGCATATGCGGTGATGGGTAAAATTAACGAATGTGATTTGGTTCAATACCTTTCCTTTCAGCCTCTGAAGTGAGCACACCTTCTGCGTTCCTCAATAATTAGGGTTGGAGATCTATGCTGTGAATCGATAGAAGTTTTTGAATGGTATAGCTAACCCAACAATGAAAGTCTCATACCATGAAAGAAAGATCTTCTTTCCTATGGATACTGCTGTAGAGATCCACCCAAATAAGATTTAGTCCCCTCTCCCTTGAATGAAAGACCTAAATTAATTTTGATTTAGGATTAAATGCTTGGACGAGGACAATTGAATACTCAACAATTTCAATGAGCGCTCATTGGTGAAAACCAATCGACACTGATAAGGAAAAAAGAAATAAGAGATGAGGAACTTGATGTGTTTCACGTGAACCTGAAATGATATTACCAAGCATCATTAACATTATTTTCATGTGAAACTTGTCAACGTTCCTTGTCTTCTTTTCTTTACTTTTTTTTCCTTTTTCGTTTCCTTTCCGTTTCATTTACTTATCTTTAGGCACATGGTATTGGTCGTGATGGGGGTAACGGTCGCGACGTTCTGGAAGAGGATTGATTGATAAGACCTATTCAGTTCATGTCAAGATTTCGATTGTCCTCACCCTAGCATTGAATCCTAAATCATAGTTAATGTAGGTTGATTCGGTATCGCTATATTAGCCATTATTGTTTGTGTCACCAGATATTGACTAATTGTCCGTATAGGACATTACTTTACATACCGGAATTTTGCGTATTGGCAACATCAAAAACCGATATGTACCGGCCGATACGTGCATCGGCCGATATTTGATAGGCTTTTTTTGAATATATAAGGGAGGTATTGACCCAGAAGATAAAACTGAAGAAATTAATTGTCTTGTATTTTGCACAAATTTCCTAATCTATTTGTTGACATAATTAATAGATTGGGAACTTGCAGAATATTCATTTTTCTACTATTGATATAAACGCTTCACAATCTGTTTGTTTGGTGCAAAATATTTTCCTGAAAAATTTATCTGTCGAATCTCCCCCCAACCAAACTGAGCCTTAATTTGTAGAAGTGGTGTGGTCTTCTTGCGTGTTTCTCTAGTAGTCATCTTCAAGTAGTAATGAAGCCTTTAAACTTCATTGTATTAAATCATCCCGGAAAAGTAACTACTAATGTGTAATTGGATTCTTGGTGAAATGCTACTAAAAGTAGATAGTTTTTAAAGCACCTGTAGTTGTAGTCAAAGTATCTTCAGTAAATGCACTAGTTACTACCCCCTCAACTTCAATAGATGACGTTTAAGGTATTTGCACACATATTAAGGTTCCCTTAATCTGAAATAGAAAGTTAAATTGACTGAAATACCCTTCTTGGAAAACTACATTAAATGCTTATTGCTTAAATTACAATTGAAAGCAAGGTTAAACTTGGAAAAGTCATTTTAAGTGCTTCATTTTTTTCTTAAAATGATTCATATTGTGAAACCAAAAAATTCCTTAATATGACTTACATTAGAACGGAGGGAGTAAATTAGTTTTTTGATGTGAGTGTTTTTGTAATTTGATATGTAAACATCTCTTAGAAAAGGCAAAAAATGCATTATACTATCAGTCTCTGGACAGAAAAGAAGAAAGTATAACTTGCTTTCTTTACCTTGTCTTCCATCATTAGCTTTCAGACTTTCAAAGTGAACTTTGAAGAGTTTTTCTAATTGATTTGAATCGCTTTCCTTGCTCCAATTTTAGCATGGTTACCGTCAGGATGCTTATGGTCTATAAATGCTATAGATGACTTTTCGAAGGATTACTGCTGAAGTGCCATTTAAGTTAGTTTCCATGCTAGCGTATAATCTTAAATTACATTGTGTTTAGTCTTCCTTTATTTTGAAATCTAAAAGGTTAGATAGGCCTTACCTATTAAGAGGGGGGTGGGGTGTGTGGAGACTAGTTTGGATAAATTTTGTCATATTGAAGGATTAGGCAGTGAAAATCCATGCAAATTTATTCTTTTTCCTGACTTATGAATGCTTAACTATCTGAGATTGCCTGGGATCTCCAAATATGAGACTTCTTGGGAATGTCAAATGCTGCAAATAAGGAGAAGAGATCACTAGAACTGTGATAAAATTCAATATGTTTGATTGAAAATGAGGAAACTTTAACATGCTGTAGAACAAATGTAATGATAACACCATTGGCATTTTCCTATTACAAAAGATAAAAGTTGAAGAATATGATCTAACTTGCATTTTGTGCACATCCCAACTCTGCGTAGTATTAGTATGAGTAGAAACGGATACTTGATCTGCCTGTGATATATCCATTTTTCCTTGTAAACTTATCCAATTTAATTTCCAGTCCATTTTCCATGTATAATGCCTTTAGTTTTACTGTAGCGGTGAAAATATGGGTAATCGAAAAGGGCTTGTCGACTATTTTCTTCAGTTTTGCCCAATTGTATAGCACCTTGTCACTTTTTTTTTTTTTGGGCGGTAGCTTTAACTGACATCTAGCATAGGTCAGAACATGAATTCCAAGTTCTAGATTACTTGTGGTGGGAACTATGTAACTTGTCCTAACTCCTAGCTATTGGATAAAGTCTTGGTTTGTTATTATTTTATATTCCTTTTTTCTTTCTGGGTTGGGGAGCTTGTAGGAAGGGGTGGGGGGGGGGGGGGGGGGAAGAGGGGAGGGTTTCAGATGTAATGGTGATGATGACGCCAATATTTAGCGTGATAATTAACCTTGGAAGAGCAGCTCCTATTAGAAAAAAAGTTGGTGCTTGAAGAAGATATGCTTCCTTAGGTGAGGTGCAATAGTTGACTACAAGTATAAAGTTACCTCCTCTGGTTTTCCTCTTTTCAGCACTTTGTTACACTTCATATAATTGCAGTTAAAGCATGTCTCTAAAAATAAATCAATAATTTCAAGGGTGGAAACGGGGAAGGGGGGAAAATTGTCATTGATCAATAACCTTATGCCTTGCAGCATCTGCAACAATAACTAAACCGGAACTATAATCTGAAATAACAAAACAAATTTGTTTCTGCAATCCAGTGATTGCTTTGCTTTCGCTTGGCTCCAGAACTGTGGCACAAATCCAACTATGAGTGCCATGGCATCATTTCTGACGGAGATTTACATGGTTGTGATGCTTGTATAATTATATCAGGATAAAACTTTTCAAACAGTCTCTGTGTTGTTGGAAGATATTGTTTGAGGTAGACAGGTAGCCATCCCTGTAGTGTGATTCAAGAGTAATGTCCCATTTATTCTGCAGATCCTCTTATGGGAGGCCATAAATTAAGATGGCTATCACAGCTTGTCATAGCCACACTTTGGTGTGTCGGGGCTGTAGATGGTATACTACTCATCTGGCTATATACAGTTGTAATAATTGAGAAGTGTGTTATGGTAAAGGTGAGTAACTAGTCTCTTCCTCAATAGAATACAGTGAAAAGGGGGCCCGGGGACCTTCGGCGGGATGCATGATGGTGATGATGGTGTATTGGTTGACTGTACGCTGTAGGATTTGTTGCTTTCGTGATGATACTGATACACATTATCACCTGTAATGCCTTCTTGCCATTGATCAGTTGAGAGAAGTCTCTTCCATCCTGCCCCTGGTTGTTTTGCTAGCTGATGACTGCCTACTGTACTTGCACAGTTTGCTTATAATGTGCCGCTTTTCTGAAAGTAACTTTATATCCATCTTCTGCTGTTCTGGAAAGAGATATTTTGATCCTGTAGTTAGCACCTTCGAACAGTCTTCTTTTCATCTTATCAATGGTGTATGATGCTGAATGCAGGCATTAATCAATATCTGCACTTTGACCTGCTCAAAAGTCATGCTTGCATCAGTATTTTTGCAGTTTGTTACTCGAATTACTTCGCCTGTTCATTTCATTGCCTATAGAGAACTTAAGTAAATTGCTCATATAAAGCTTGAAGGCCACTTCTTCCCCAGTCGCCGTATGCTTTCACTGATATTGGTTCCACTTTCCTAAATTCAAGTTCGTTTTCCGATTTGATTCAGGGGAATATGAAATAAAGTGGAAATAAGGAGTGAAATTGTTTTTTGAGCATCAATACTTCTCGTGTTTCCACAGCCTATACTTTACCTTGTGATAACTCTGCAAAGAGTTCTTTTAACCTTTGACAAGTTTACAGCCTTCATTACCATCATCAGGAAAGTTACTAAGACACTAGAAAATCAGAAACAGGTGTCAGCTTGTGCAGTACAGTTCTTATCCTACAACCTGCATTCCTAACCTTCTTTTGTGCACTCAAGCTTTGTAATATTATTCCTGTATCACCTGCTTTAATAACTTTCATATTTCCTAAACTGTGGCCTTTGTATCCTTCTATAGGGTTACCATACCTCTCAGTCATATTATCGATAGTGCCCTGACAGAAAAGCATGTCCATTGGTTATCTCAAATCCTTCTAATGCCCTGGTCATTAAATCGTTTCCATACTGCATTCAATTCATTTCAGCTCTGCAACGTACTTTCCTCTCACATGTCACTAATCACTGTTCTTAGTTTTCATTCGGTTCTGTTGTGTTCTGCTTCTGCACCATTCAGTTGAAATGAACAATGTCTAAGTTGATATCCAAACTGTTTTTCCTTTTCTGGTCCTATTTCTGCAGAGAGACCTTGCTGCTATAGTAAACTTACTGACCTGCCTGTATCCTGAACTGCAGCTTAACTTTCTGTCTTCTCCTAAAAAGCTCGATCAATACTCCCTGAACTTGTCAGAGTAGCTTTGTTTCNCTTTGCTTTTGTTGGAGAGCTCCTTGTCCTCTGTTTTCTACATCCTATTTCTCTTAGCAATGAACTATTTTTATCATCCAGAGGAAAACCTATTGGCTCACAATTTTGGATCCATTTTGCTATTCCTTGGACCTATTTATCTTTGATTGCAACTGTCTTGTAAAGCAGTTATTTTGTTTCTGCTCTTTTCTTTTCTTTGTTCCCCTATAAGTGACCAGTTATATGTATTCTGTCAAATGTTCAGCTTTTTCTGCTGTACATTCTCTTCTCAAAATCTGTAGCATGCAATAACACCATGAGAATAGACTGCCAGAAAGAGTGGTAGTGACTGATTACAGCACAGCACGTCAATTTGCTCGTCTTGTTGAATAAAACTGAAATTCAAAACCTGAAATTAACTTCTGTCTAAAGATTTGTTTCTTCTTTTGGCTATGATGATGGTTCTTGGATTACTTTGTGCTACTTACAACTTTTGCAAACTTTCTGAGCTTCCCTGCTGCAGCGTAGATATGTCTGCCCTGTAAGGCTGTAGTGTTTGTGTTTGTTTCCAAACAACGTGCCTACTTATCAGTTGGTTCGTTGTTGAATAGCTACAACACAAGTTTTTCTAAATAATGGTTGGTGGTTATGTAGCTAGTGGTATTAATCTGATGCTTTGTCAGATGCTTAAAATTGCATCTTTCGTACAGTCTGCAAACTGTACTCATTTGGTTTTTTTTAACCCTGAATACCAGTAAAATGTCCGATGATGTTGGCATGAATGTTTTTTGAGCAAAAGTGTGAGTTATCTGCACACCTCTGTTATCTTGGGGCGTATTTAGGTCGTGCTATCCCTAGACCAATATTCTGAATCATTCGTGTAGATACTGAAAATAGTGAATTAGAGATCTCATTAGGCTGCATTTCTCTTGGGTATAATTTTTTTTTCTTCGTTTAGGCGTGCAGGGTTGGATCCTCATGCCCGCCCCCCTTTATTGTGGCCCCTTCTGAGATATCTGTTTTACATATGAAATAAAAAACAAGTGTGATTTCATGGGAAATTTTAGAATGGTCACCACTAAGCGTTGGCCATTGAAACTTATAATCCAACCGTTAGATTTAAGTGAATAAGTCTTATGTGTCCATTTACTTTTCATTACGAGTGTTCAACTTATTTCATTTATCAAGTTTGGTTGCACCTAAAAAACACTCTGGATCTTACCAAATTGACGAATAAGTTTTTTCTAACTTTGGTTGCTATCAAAAACAGTTTGGGTGCGACGACATTGAAAATGTTCCCACTACCACCATTTAGCGGTGATTGTGGAAAGATTTAAGTCTCTTTTCATTGCTACGGCCCCTTCCGAAACAAGTACAAAGGTGCGAGTTATTGGATTCAGATTCCATCCTAGATCAAATTAATGACTTTCATCAACCTTAAGCAGTAAGAAAACAGTAGTGGGTAAAAGTATCAATAGATGAGCTACTGAGCCTACTGTGTTGATCAAAATAATTTACAGAAGTTAATTGAACTCAAAACAACATAGTGATGGTGGAAAGAACAAGAATTGAAGAACTTAAAATTGATAATGTCAATCAAGGACAACCTTGAACATTGTCATTTACCTGCTTGCACGTAGATTAACTGTCAACGGATAGTGTAGTAAACCTTCCTATACATTTTTCTTTTATCTTTCAAATTTGACACTGGTAAACTCGACAAATAGTGCATGCGCATCATTTCAATGAAGTCAAGTTGAGTTAATATATTTGCACAAATGTTGATTAAACCTTTTACCTTCTTTTTTTTTTTGTTGGAAAAATTGGGGAGAATTACCTAATAGCCTAAAGACTGATCCTTAGATAATCTAAACTTTTATCAATTTAGTGATGATTTTTAACAATTTAGAAAGATGATCTTTTACAACTTAGGGAAAATGTTGTAAAAGGGTGATTTCAATAAGGTGTATGTGGTATACTATATTTGGAAAAATTAACCGGAATTCATGATTACTATTGCCAGTACTATTAAATTATACACTATGAGCCTAAACAATGGTCAATAAAACATAGGCAAATAGGTCATAATTAAATTATACAATAGGAGCCTAGCCAGCAACATTGGTCAATAAAACATAGGCAAATAGGTCCTTTATATGTGTCTCTCTCAGAAGTCGGACCTTTAGTGGTGCGTACACCTTCACACTCTCACACACACCTTTTTAAGGTTATAAAGCTGAAAAAACACATTTTGGAGTCCATTGACTTTGCAGGGTTGTTGTCCTTCAAATGTAAAGTACTCCATCTGTCCCAAAATTAGCTTTCAAAAACTAGAAGGGAATAAGATTTTAGGTGAATTTTTTAAGACAAATTTACCCTTGTAGTAATAGAAGGAATAAAAAATAAAAGGGGAATTTTATGTGAGAGATTAAAGTAATAGAG